>JAVTVY010057230.1:0-30657 GCA_036873755.1 Hanleya hanleyi | reverse complement strand
TAGGGGTGTATTCATTGCACTACTTTTGCGGAGCACTGTGACTTACCTGACCTGACCAGCCTCCCAGCCTGTCTACCTGCCTGCCTGTCTGCTTCACCTCTAGTCTGCTTCACCTCTAGCCAGTCATCCAGCCTGCTTGCCTGTTTTGTATCAGCTGTGAACCATTTACTTTTTTTGATTTTACCAGTGCAAATTCAACAGACTATTACGCTGTATTAGTTCCTCATCAGCCTGAACCCACAGTCATGGAGGCAGCCCAGCTAGCGAAGTTTCGAAAGTACCGTGTTCGTCTCATTGATGAAATACAGCGTGTGGGTGAACTATGTGATTTCCTTATGCAGGAACACATACTCATGAAAGAGCATGTCGAAGATATCATGGCCGAGAAAACCTTTTCAGCACAAAACAGAGCTCTCATCGACTCTCTACTGCGCCGTGGCCCCTATGCATGTCTAGTCTTGGTGGCGGGGATGAAGATCACGGGAAATGAAGAACTAGCAGATGTACTTGAAGCCGACGACGTTATACAAGATGATGATATCTTAGTGATGGATACCACCACCGAAGAGCGTACAGCTAGCAAACGTACGCACACTAGCCCAGAGAGTACTACACCTGCTAAACGTGCTGGACGACCCAAACGGCCTCGACTAACACCATTAGAAATACCTGTGGTTGAGGAGCCAGTAGTACCTCAGGCTGAAGAATGTGATTGTGCAACTGTGAAACAAGAAGTGCAACTTCCCATGTCTGTCCAGGAGATCAACAACCTTATCCAAGAGGCTTACCAGACAGCCCACACGGACATTTGGGAGCTCTCACCCTATTTAACAGTGAGTGTGAAAGACGAAGAAGTGCATTTTAATGCAGCGGGCTTTAACGACAGACCTGGTAAGCATATTGCCATGAACATGGACACCTGGCAAAAACTGGAGACCCTTGATTACGCCATCGATGCAGTTATTCGCGACCAGGGGAGTGACGAAGCGAAATTTCATGTGGGTGACGACATCTTTGTGAGCTGTGCTTATTTCAACGACCAGCTCCTGGTGCATATTCGAAAATGGCGAAAGCGGTTAGATACGCAAGAGCTTGTTGCTTGTCCTCAGGGTGTCACCTTGAAATTAACGGCCTGGCGGAAGTTGCAGAGTCTTGCAAGTGCAATTCGTCAAGCTCTGACCTACCAGGTGAATCACTATATTTATCAGAAGTACATCGACACAGTCCTGCATCTCATCATACCTCGCATGGACACTCTGGTAGCCTCATACGCGAGCATCACTGAAGCACTACAGGCTGTGACCGAGACGCAAATTGCCCTGGGCGTGGAAGCGGCCTGCCCTCCCAAAATTCCACGTGAAGAGATTATTACGTACATCTATCTGCACCAGGGACGGAAAGATGATGATGAATTCAAACAAGTCTTGTTGGCGAACTATTGAACAATCAGAACAAGTGTTGAAAAACATTTACCATACACATTCATTGAAGTGGCTTGAGAGCGTATAATTGTATTAAAAAATTCAGAGTTTTTTGACTGTTAATTGTATTAAAAAATTCAATACTCAGATATAATTGTATTAAAATTCAATACCCTTGTGAATACGTTCATTCTATTTGTGTTAATAAAAATAGTAGAAAATTAAAAAAATGCTTAGTGTTCATTCTTTTTTTAAATTTTTTGAAATTATTGAAAAAAAAATTTTGAAATTATTGAAAAAAAAGGATTATTTCAACCCCACACCCAGTCCATTAGATGCCCCTTCATGAATGCTTCACATTGATACCTCACTCGACCCCATTGGACCATTAGGGGGCTCCCCTAGCTCCAAAAAGGTAAAAAATACAAAATGCGCATGCGCATTTTTGCCTTTTTGCAGGTAGTGGGTCGAGTGAGGTATCAAATTGAAGCTGACGTGAAATGGGCTGAATGAGTGTGTATGTTGAGTGCTGTGTATATGTCGGTTATTTTCTGTACTTTTAATAGATAACTATATGACCATTGTCCTGGTTAACCCATGGGACTGCCATACTTTGTATTTCTACAAATGTCGTGCAATAAAGATTTGATTTGATTTGATTTGAAATGCTTCACATTGATACCTCACTCGACCCCATTGCACCATTAGGGGCGGCCCTAGCTCCAAAAAGGTAAAAAATAACAATGCGCATGCGCATTTTTGCCTTTTTGGAGGTAGTGGGTCGAGTGAGGTATCAAATTGAAGCTGACGTGAAATGCTTCACATTGATACCTCACTCGACCCCATTGCACCATTAGGGGCGGCCCTAGCTCCAAAAAGGTAAAAAATAACAATGCGCATGCGCATTTTTTTTTTTTTGGAGGTAGTGGGTCGAGTCAGGTATCAAATTGAAGCTGACGTGAAATGCTTCACATTGATACCTCACTCGACCCCATTGGACCATTAGGGGCTCCCCTAGCTCCAAAAAGGTTATGAAATTTCGTTGACCTGGACTTGTGAAGATGAAATAAGGAGCTAAAAATTTTTTGGGAGGTAGTGGGTCGAGTGAGGTATGGACGCGGATATTCTCTAATGGACGACGGCTGGATTATGAATGACGGACTAGACGCTTGTAATTGTTCCCCATCCGTTATATCATTGTCGTTTTCTTCTTCTACGGTCTCCATCCTTTGCAACCGTCTATCCTCTTCTGCTCTTATATCTCGCCGGAGTTGTTCCGCAAGTTCTTCTGTACTGCGTATTAACGTGGTTTCGTCTTCAATAACCTGCTGAACACTTGTTATTATCGTTATTCCTCCATCCTCTTCACTGCTAACTATCTCTCTGTGTTGTTCTGTAGCAGCAGCATTTCTAGGATCTCTAGCGGCACGGTGGGTGAACACCCACTACCTCCAAAAATAAAAAAAATAAAAAAATGTGCATGCGCATTTTTTTTTTTTTTTGGAGGTAGTGGGTCGAGTCAGGTATCAAATTGAAGCTGACGTGAAATGCTTCACATTGATACCTCACTCGACCCCATTGGACCATTAGGGGCTCCCCTAGCTCCAAAAAGGTTATGAAATTTCGTTGACCTGGACTTGTGAAGATGAAATAAGGAGCTAAAAAATTTTTGGGGGGAAGTGGGTCGAGTGAGGTATCAAATTGAAGCTTAGGTGAAGGAGCATCTGATGGACTGGGTGTGGGGTTGAATTAGGGTGATTGTGCGCATGCGCGGTGGCCGAAGGGTATGATTTTTTTCAATAATTTCAAAAAAATTAAAAAAAATTTTTCTTTGGGGAAAGGATGATGGGGGCTGGTGTTAATTTTTTGTGCTTTTGATAGAAGTTTCCTCTTCCGGAAAGATGGGGTGGCCCTGAAAAGGGCCTTTGAAAGTGTTACGACACTTATGCGCGGTATATTCTCTTTACACCACCCACATGCTTCCTGCAGATTGGGCATTTTATTTTTAAATGCTGCTCCCCGGCTTCGTGGCACTGGCACGTGTCGCCCACACACGTCATCGTCACCCAACAATCTTTGCATAGGCACAGATGTCGACACGGCAATACTGCGTACTGGCTCTCCTCATCTGTACAGACACCACATCGTGTTTTTTTTTCTTCTTTATGGCGCTCTTTCTTCTGTCTGGAAATCTCCATCTCCATTCCATTCATTGTCGTCTCCATTCCATTCATCCTTCCCCGCATGGCGTTAATCTGTTCGTTGAGGCGGGATACCTCGGCTTCGTGTTGGCATCGTTGTGGTGGTGTTTCTGCAGGCGATGTTGTTGCAAGTCTATTTAACCATGCATGGTCTTCAGCCGAAGTCGTTATTCTGGGAGTTTCAGTAGGCGACGTGGTTGTTGTTGTTGTTGGAGGTCTACTATTTAACCATGGAAGCTCCCCGTCTTGTTCCCCATCCGTTATATCATTGTCGTTTTCTTCTTCTACGGTCTCCATCCTTTGCAACCGTCTATCCTCTTCTGCTCTTATATCTCGCCGGAGTTGTTCCGCAAGTTCTTCTGTACTGCGTATTAACGTGGTTTCGTCTTCAATAACCTGCTGAACACTTGTTATTATCGTTATTCCTCCATCCTCTTCACTGCTAACTATCTCTCTGTGTTGTTCTGTAGCAGCAGCATTTCTAGGATCTCTAGCGGCACGGTGGGTGAACAGGGGTCGTCTTCTTAAACTCATGATTTGAATTTGTGAATAAATGTCAATATGCACGTTATTTATAGTCTAGACGGCATGTGGCTGGTGGGTGCTGGGTTCAAAATGGCGGCCTGTATGTGGATGTGGTGTGTGCTGGGTTCAAAATGGCGGATTGTGTGGATGGTGGGTGCTGGGTTCAAAATGGCGGCCTGTATGTGGATGTGGTGTGTGCTGGGTTCAAAATGGCGGATTGTGTGGATGGTGGGTGCTGGGTTCAAAATGGCGGCCGGTGTGAGTGAGTGAGTGCAAGATTATAGTATCTGCTAAAAAAATGGTGTGTTTTATTTTTTTCCAAAGTTTTATTTTTTCCAAAGATTTATTTCGATAAACTCGCTGGAATTTTCAGGGTAATATTAAAAGATTGTAAGCTGTAGTGTGGCTGTATTTTTAGCCAGGAAAACCGATTTATTTCCCAGTGTACGGTGTTTTTTCACACTTCCGTACCATAATCTTATGGGTTTAAAATGGATAAAATTCTTAAAAATAACGACATAGTCGAGCGCTAGGGTGGTAAATTTTTTAAAATATTACACTATGAATTGGCTGAGTTTAATTGGAAATAAAATGTATACGGACCCTGATTTATTGTTAAAATGACAGCCATTTATAATTGTAAAAGAAACACACACACACAGATTTTCGCAGCGTCAGTGTAGCAGACGACAGAGTGTTGTCGCTACGGTCCGCGCTTTTACATTATAAATAGCGCGCAGTTTTTTTTCAGGCATTCACAATTAACCTGAGTGCTCAATCATGGATATTGACAAATCAGACTTCACCCCAAATGATGAAGTACAACCGCTCGGCGAGGTCATTAATTTGGTACATGATCAACCCTGGTTGGATGCGATAATGAAAGATTTATTTTCACCTGAACCCGGGAATTATCCTCTACCAAGTACAGTCCATTGTGAAGACCCCCCAGAAACACCGCAGCTGAGGAACTTCTTCGCCCTAGCACCGGATGTTGACGAATACCAATGTTTTGACAACATAGATTGCCTGTTAGACAGTCTGTTGATACCACAAGTTAAAGAAGAAAAAGCCGATGGAGAAATGGCAGCACAAGAAAGCAGAAGCCAGACAACAGACACCTCACACGAAGATGGGCATGCGGAGAACAGGGAAGACTTAACCACGACAGTATTCCAAAAGAGGAGAAAAGATTCCAGAAAAAAGCGGAAAGACGTGAGGACCACTCGAAATCGGGAACATGTGAGAAAAAATCCGAAGGACGTCAGAACCAACAGAGTCAGAGACAAGAAAATAAGCCAAAATGAAGACGAAATACACTACGTTTGGTCCATAGCTACAACAACACTGGGGTACAACACAGAACGTCAAAGAGACTTATATTTATCCTGTGTGGAATGCTCTAATCAATTTGCAAAATTTGCCATCTTCCCGTGTGGGCACCAGGCTTTATGTGAAACGTGTATCCATCGTTACGCCCAGATTCCCACATGCGCAGAAGCCAATAAACCCCGAATGTGTGAATTACTACCCTTGACATGCCCCGTCTGCGCTGAAAGAACACAGCGTCAACAACAAGCCCTGTCAACAATGTAATGGCTTATTACAATATCTGGTTATATTTATAACCACCCTAAAAATTAAAAACAGATTCCCACCTATCCCTGTGCTATAAATTTCAACCCGTTATTCGGGTTGTAATATATTAAAATAAAAAAATAAAATGTCCGTTATCCGACAATTAATTAATGGGGGCAGAGAAAAAATTCTGTGTATATATAAGAGAGATCAGTCCTCACAAGGACTCTTTGATATCGGACAGGGATTGTTTATTTTTTGGTGATGCATTGCTAATAAAAAATAAAAAAATATAGGGAGTGGGGCTGTATGCTTTGAAATTGATGTGCCAGTTAGAAGCCTTCTCTTTCGAAGGATTGGTCGTTCTGAAAAGAACGTTTGGAATCAATTTTTTCCCCTGTTTTCTTCAGGGTGGGGAGTGGCTTACTCCCCCATCTCACCCACGGAGAAATACCGGTACGGGTCTTGTTCATCTCTCTCCGGGGTGAGGGAATGTCCGTCCATGAAAATAGCAGCGGCGATGGTGGGGGGTGGTTTCTCCCATATTATCAGCGGGGTGTCGTCGTCATCGTCTTCCAGGGAGGAGGGCAGGTGTTGTAGGGGAAAGGGTGATGTTACATCCCTCTCATCCTCTTCCTCCCGGGGCGCTGTTGCCGGTGGTGAGGGGTTCAGCATGATGACCTCTTCGCCATTCACGTTTTCGAACGTCAATGGCTGTAGCACTGTTGTTGCCGCAGGAGGGGTGGCTTCTTGGTTCATCACCCGCTGTAATAGGTGGAACCACCCCTCCTCGTGGATCGTCGTGTTCACAGCGTCTAGCAATGTACGAACATTATTAGCCGTGCCTGGCCCTTGTCTTGGCGTTTCTGTCAGCATGGCTTCCCAGCCCTGGAATTCTTGCGCCCAGAATTCTCTGATTACCCTCTTCATCACTCTCTTCTTCCTTCTCGATAATACTTGTACTGGCTTCTTCCCTATGGGCTTGGTTATTGAAATCTTTGCTGACATGGTTGGTGTTGGCTGTTGGCATCTGTAAAATTTTTGGTATGGGCCTATGAATCTGGCCGCGATATATATAGACATCGCGCGGACCTCCGCGAAATCGTTCGGCTTGTGGATGCCTTGAACAATCGGCGTGTGTTTCTTTTAATTTATAAACGGCTGTGTTTTGACAATAAAATGTCAGTCCCAGTATATATTTTATTTCCAATTGAACTCAGATAATTCATGGTATAGTATGTAAAAAAATTAGCCGCCTAACGCTCGACTATGTTGTTATTGTATGAATTTCAGTGAATTTTACACGCCTAATGGGAAAGTCCGATAGTACCAAAAACTCCGTACATTGCAAATAAATTGATTTTCCTGGCTAAAAATATATGAAGATTATCACTTACAACCTTATACTAGCTCGGTGAAAATTCCAGCGCGTTTATCGAAAGAGAACTGTAGAAAATTATAAAAACAGACCCTTCATTTCACGGCAAAAAACACAATCTGCGCAGTTCGCAATCATTTTCGTGCGGTGTTTCCAACACAGATACCGGCTTGAAAAGTGCCGGCCGGGTAATCTGTTAATAAACCAATACACAGAAATGCATGATGATAATGGATTCGGCTTGAAACAGGCCGGCCGGGTAATCTGTTAATAACCAATACATCGGTAAAAGCGTTTTGCACACCATTTTCAATGTTGTCTTCTCTCCTACCTGTGAGCTCTTAATTGTTTTTACACGCATAAATGACACATACAGATGTAGCGTCGTCGCAAATGTTCTGAAGTATATTTTATCTTGGAGCGCGCGCCTACAAAAATTGCATTGTCAATTTTAATTATTTTTCTACAACAAGGTAAGCGTATTTACAATTTTTTTTATTCAAATTAGCAAGAATCGGTATATATATTTTGCCTGGGCCCGGTATTTTTTGTCATTCATCATTATGGCAGCGCCGGGAAAAGAGCTCGCTTTCTTTCAACTGACGTCTAAGGTGATTCTTATCGTGTATGATCATGAATTGCAGCTTATCGAAGAACATCCTGAAGAAGTGAAATTATCTTTAAACCTAGCCGGCTGGACTCTATTGACACGCATGTTACAGGGCAAAGAGCCCGAAGTGGATTGTATGCATGTCGGCGTCGGTGTCTACCTGCGGAGTGGAAGAGAGGATTCTTTTTTTCCGCGGTTAGAGCAGTGTGGGGGTGGTGCTATTGTACTTTGGCCGGCATTATGGCAGGCGCTGAAAGCTATTATTACCGAAGTTCATGACGTACTGTATCCTGAGCTCAATTCTGTCGTTACCCGTACGCTGACACCGGATTGTACCTTATTGTTATACCCTGAACGCGTCGAACTCATTGATGACGATAGCCGGTGTTGGTGTACATCGGAACCGGCCCGTGTGTCTTTAACCCGGGAAGGCTGGACTACCTTGAAACGTGTATTATTCGGTGATCTCGATGGGGATAGCATTCACCTGTGTCACGATGTGTACATTTTCCGCGGCCCGTATTTTGCCCGACTTATCTGTCTGAAGCGAGGAGGATTTACGCTGGACCCCGATCTCTGGACGGCTTTACAACAAGTAGTTCCCGTGGTCGATAAAGTACTCTCTCCACAGGAGCCGCCTCTCACAGAATAGGTCCTGACCCTATAAATACAGGGGATGAGACAGAGTGTGTATCATTCACCGTTCGACATTGAGAGCAAGCATGTCAACCTACCTACGAGCCATCCTGCCTCTTACACCCAGTGTGAGGTTATACGTTTATGCAGATAAAGTCACCCTGGTGAAAGACGATGAAGCGATTTACTGGGCGCCCGCTGAGACTTTATCGAATACGGTGACGCTACAGCGTGATGGGTGGAATAAATTTAAACGGGTGTTGAGCGGTGAATTGGACGGAGACCTGATCCACCTGGACAATGCCATGTACGTATATTCCGTACCGCCCCTATTCATACGAAAAAGATGGCGTTTGGGCCGCTACCAAGAGCCTACGCGAAGTATCCTGCTAAGCCCCTCTGTGTGGTCAGCCTTGGAGAAAATAGTGCCTATTGTGGACCAGTTATTTACACCGGACGACCGATCACCCGACCAATTGGCGTGGGTTCGTGCTATGGAAGACGCGTTCGCCGAACCTGATGAAAAAAAATCTGATGATGGGGAAAATACTATATCTATAGAATGCACAGAGGCTAGAGTGACAGTGTCACCTGATGAAGCGACCCACACACACATGACGGGGACGACCCAGAACGATGAAGAAGAAAAAGTCCGTGATGAAGCAGCGGTCCCGAAAAAAGGAGAAAAAGGCGTCTACAGTGATTAACGAGGTGTTAACCGATTTGTATTACAGCCCTAACAGTCCAGCCGCATATAGCGCTGTGGGAGCGCTATCTCGAGCGGCCCATTCTCAAGGCATTAGTCGAACTCAAGTTCGAGACTGGTTAAAAACCCAAGACACCTATAGTTTACACCGAGCCGCCCGACGTCATTTTCGCCGTAACCGGGTGATCGTCGGCGGTATAGACGCGCAATGGCAGGCGGATTTAGTGGACATGAGTCGATTTGCACCTCACAATGATGGACATCGGTACATATTGACCTGTATCGATATTTTATCCAAGTATGCCTGGATACTACCCATTCGCACCAAAACAGGAGAGAATCTCATAGGAGCGTTTCAGCAGATTTTCAAGACGGGGCGCAAACCTCTTTATTTACAAACAGATGAAGGCACAGAATTTCTCAACCGACCCTTTCAAGCCTTTCTTAAGAAACAGAAGGTATTTTTCTTTCATACGTACAACGAGACGAAAGCTTCTGTCGTGGAACGCTTCAATCGTACCTTCAAAGGACGCATGTACAAGTATTTTACTGCCCAAAACACTCGACGGTACATCGATGTCCTACCTCAACTGGTTCAAGGCTACAATCGCGCCTATCATCGCAGGATCCAGCGAGCTCCCCGTGATGTGACAGAACGCAACGAACATCAAGTGCGTGCTACGCTGTACTCATCCAGTCCATCACTCACGGCACCCCGGTACAAACGTGGGGATATGGTACGGATCAGTAAAGTGAAAGGCCAATTTGAGAAAAGTTACTTGCCCAACTGGAGTGACGAGCACTTTGTCATCGTTCGCCATAAACTTCGACAGCCACACGTCTATCAACTGGAAGATCTACAAGGAGAGAGACTGCAAGGCACGTTTTACGAGGCAGAATTACAACCTATAGTGAAAACACAGAAAGACTACTACACGGTGGAAAAGATTTTGAAAACGGAACATCGACGTGGTATTCCCTATCATCTCGTCAAATGGCAAGGATGGCCTCGTTCGTTTAATTCCTGGGTGTCCGGCCGTGACATGAAACGTCTATAAATTCTAACGCCTATCACCACCTGCCTTCAGTGTAGGATTGTACCATGGATAGTACACGTCTACCCTTACTCTTACAAACTCGAAAAGCACAAGTGGGTGCTGTAGTGTGTGTAATAGTGGTTCTGGGTACGTTATTTACAGGCGTGTTCTACGATTTGACGACCGTGATATCCTGTTTGAACACCCTGCGTTCTCCGTCATCCACCACTTCCACCACGACGACCACGACGACGCTGCCTACGCCAGCCAAGACGTCAAGGGTCCGCCACGTATCAACCCAGACACCCACCACACCGACCACACCGTCTACTCCAACCATCACCACGTTACCCTTTACCCGCTACATCGACCTATCCACGACGACCACTACGTCCCGTACTACTACTCCAACTGCACGTCATCCTACGTCATCCCTAAGAAGCGACGATCCTTCCACTCCATCACCACCCTCTAGTACCACCACGACGCCGCTAAACATATTTGCAGTGGATCCCCGTGAATCACAACGTTTACCACGACAACGGTACCCATTCGAGTACGATCCCCGGCGGCATCCACGACAACTGGGGTGGGCTTCTAACCGTCGAGCGCAAATCACCAAATAAAGAAAAAACTATGGACCCTCGATGGCAGCATCCTTTCACGTGCCTCATCGCTGGACCGACAGGGTCGGGAAAAACTCACTTTGTTCAACGTCTCATCCAACACGGGTCAGCCCTCATTTCACCCCCTCTAGCTCGCATCCTGTGGTGTTATGGCGCTTGGCAACCTGCGTACGAGGCACTGGCCCGTGTGCCGGGACTCACCTTAGTGGAAGGCTTACCTCCTGAGGATACACTCCAAGACACCTTGGTAGTGGTGGACGATCTCATGACGGAAACGGATAGTCGAATCACCCGTCTCTTTACCAAAGGCAGCCATCATCGTCGGTTGAGCATCATCTACATCGTACAGAATCTCTTCAGTAAGAACAAAGAGCACAGGAACATTAGTTTGAATGCTCAGTATGTGGTGTTATTCAAAAACCCCAGAGACGCTTCCCAAATTACCCACCTGGCTCAACAGATGTACCCTAAAAACACGGCCTTTGTACGAGAAGCCTTTGAAGATGCTACCCAACCTGCGCACGGGTATCTACTCATCGACTTGAAACAAGACACGCCCTCTACCCTTCGATTGCGTACCCTGATTTTTCCCGGCGAGGTGCAGACGGTGTACACACCCAAATGAGTAAAGAAAAAAGAGAATAAAAGATAAAAGAAGAAGACAACGCACTCTAGCCCTCACTCCTCATCATGTCTGCACGTGTACGCAAGCACGCGGCGGCCTTGCGCGTATTACGCAGCGCGCCACCGGAGGTGGGCCGGGCCCTGGTGCGCGGCGCGGATCCCGACTTGGTACGGTGTTTGTGTGAAGTAGCCCATAATGTGTTAAAAGGCAATGTTCCACTCAGTCCTCTGCAGAAAGGGAAATTGCAACGGCACAAGGCGGGTCTCCGAACGTTGGTCAAGAAGACGGCGAGTGTCAAGAAAAAGAAACAGGTGTTACAGCGAGGTGGATTTCTCGGCGCACTCCTGGCCCCCTTAGCCGCTACTGTACTGGGACCGTTACTAGGTTCCATCTTGGGACGCTAAAACATGGAACATACGAAAAAAATGATGCTGGTCGAACCTCGACTGTTACAGAGTTTGCAATCCCCCTATCCCGTACCGGCCACAGTGCAACAACTCCAGTCTCTGGATGAAGAGATGAATAGTATACTGCAACGGCGACTCCCCGATCACGAGAAAATTCAACTCTACCATCATACGCTGAACCAGTACCAGACGTTTATGGATCAATATAGAGGGGGCGGAAGTACACCACCACCACTACTCACCATCACCACCACGCCCACCACACTGACATCTCCATCACTACTACCCTCACCTGAGCTGGAAGAGGAAGTGTTGACCAGTGTGCCTAAAGCCTTCAAGACCAAGGCCCGTTTATTGTTGGACCGGGTGAAACAGAATGCCGATATGAGTTGGAACAATGAAGGAAAACTACTGATTCGAAACAAAGTGGTGCCGGGGTCTCATATGATCGATTTGATCAACGATATGGTCCGTTCTCGCAAACACTCTAATCCCCCGGGCTGGGAAGTCTTTGCTCAGGGATTAAAAGACACGCACATCCCTCAAGAATTGGTAGGAAATCCTAACCGTTGGGCCTTTATGCAGCAATCGAACACCCGACACCAACCACCACCACCCTCCTCTGCCTCTTGGGAGCCCATGTCACCGCCCAAAACACCACAACAACGACGACGACGGGGCCGTACCTCACGATCTAAGTCACCGCGACGATCACAACGCCCAGGTAAGGCGCCCAAGGCCTGGGAATCCTACTACTAACTTCTATAAAAACCCGGTGCAGAAGCCAGAACAACTCCGTCGTCGTCGTCATGTTTTACCTGACGTTGCCCAGTAATAGCTCACTCAACGTGTTTCCTGACAACACCTTGACCAAGTATGTCACTCAATTACCTCAACCGTTACATTTACCGGGACGATGGGAATGTGGACTGGTGGATATCCAATACCCTTACTCATGGTACAACGTACAAGACCGAGAAGTATGGTACGAAGTGACCTACGAAGATAAAATCTACAGAATGACTCTCCCCGAAGGCCAATACGATACGCCGCAGAAGTTCATACAGGGTCTGAATGCCTTGTTGGAGTACAAGGCTCTAAAGGAGAGCTCGGCTGATGCAACACGCGTGATAGCCTTGCGCTTCAAAAGAAACGTGTTCTTCGATGTCAACGTACACAACGACAAGAGCTCTATCATGCTGACCGCTAACGTGAATGTGAAACTCAGTCCTACACTACAGCAAATGTTAAGGCTGCCTCACAGCGTCTACAAGGGGACCACCATTGTCAACGGTACCCATTTGATGGATATGAAAGTAGGTATGTACGGACTGTACGTCTACTCGGACGCCGTGGACAGCCATATTGTGGGTGATGTGAACACACCTCTGTTACGGGTGGTGCCCATTAGCAAGACGTATGGCGATCAAGCCACCGAGAGTTTCAACCATATAATGTACCTGCCCGTACGACATACCGATATCAACACGATCACGGTGGATATAAGAGATGACACGGGACGTCCGATCCCATTCGAACGAGGAAAAGTGGTGCTGACACTTGCTTTCCGACAAACCCGCTCTCCTCACTTCGTATAATGCACGTGCCTTACCAGTGCCATACGCCCAGCTATGCCGACTACTACAAGAAACAAACGGGCGGAAGCTTGCCCATGTTTAGCGGGGCACGCATGCAACGAGGTCACGGATTGGGAAACATACTGGGCAGCATTGTGAAAACATTTTTACCCATGGTGACACGGGGTGTGAAAGCGGTGGGGAAACAAGCGGTACGCAGTGGATTGCGCGTGGCCGGTGATGTGATGGAAGGCACAGCACCCCGACAAGCCTTCAAACGCCGGGCTAAAGAAGCCGGGGGTGTGTTGATCGCCAAAGCCCTTAAAAGACAAAGACCGACACAGCCCAGATTCATTCAACGTCCAACACACCGACGACGCACACCCCAGAGGAGAAGGACTAAGCCCCAGAAGAAAAAGAAGAAGAATACTAGGAGAGACATCTTCGCATAATGGCATTCATTCACTCCGAGTCGTGTCCGTCTACCAACAGTGAATTGGATTTGTGGACTATTCCACCCACCCAAACCAGTGTAGCCGAAGGACGTTGGGTAGAACATCGACCCCTGGCTAGCCTGACGGGGAGGGCCCCGTGGAATTTACCATTGAAAACAAAGATACGGCCTACCTGGATTTAGCCCACACCTACTTGTACGTCAAAGCCAAAATAACGAACATGGACGGGACGCCCATAGCGGACGATGCAGTAGTAGGCCCAGTGAATCTTTGGCTGCACTCCTTGTTCCAACAGGTGGATATAAGTCTGAACGATAGACTCATCAGTACGTCCACCAATACGTACCCGTACAGAGCCTACATGGAGACGCTGTTGTCGTACGGCACTGATGCCAAACAATCACACTTACAAGCTGAGCTGTACTACAGGGATACACCCGGAGTCATGAACACCATGCTCGGTGCCAATGCTGGGTTCACCGACCGCAAAAGAATGGCAGCCAAAAGCAAGTCCATCGATATGATGGGACGACTGCACGCCGATCTGTTCCTGCAAGACCGCTACATGATGAACGGTGTATCCATCAAGATCAAGTTGATCCGGTCCTTACCCGCGTTCGCCTTAATGGCCAGTGGGGTCGGGGATATCAATTACAACATCATCATTGAAGATGCAGCCCTGTTTGTCCGTACGGTAGATTTGCAACAGGGCGTGTTGCTGAGTCACATGGAAGCCTTATCGAAAAAAGCAGCCCAGTACCCCATCCGACGCGTACAGACCAAGGTGTTCTCTGTGCCAGCAGGTACGATGATGGCCAACCGTGAAAATTTATTTCTAGGGGATCTGCCTAAACGTCTTACCCTGGCGTGTGTGACCAACACCACGTTCAATGGAAATTGGGCTGAGAATCCGTTCAACTTTGAACATTTCAACATCAACTTTGTGGCACTGCACGTGGCCGGCCATCAAATTCCAGCCCGACCATTACAACCGGACTTTAAAAACCAAAACTATGTGCGGACCTACCTGAACCTGTTTACAGCCACAGGACAAAACAACCAGGACGAAGGCAATACCATCAGTCGACAAAACTTTAGCCATGGGTACACATTGTTCGCCTTTGACCTCACCCCCACCTTGGAACACGATCATCAACTGGCTTTGCTCAAGAAAGGAAACCTACGGTTGGAACTGCGTTTCGCCCTCCCTCTAGCCAACACCATTAACGTGATTTGCTACGCCGAGTTTGATAACGTCATCAGCGTGGATCAGCAAAGAAACGTGCTGTGTGACTACGCCAGCTAGAGAGTCATGGATACAGAGCAGCTGATGGACATACTCCAGCGAGATCCCAAGATCCCCTTTCGAGGTGTGTTTCCACGCAATGTGTTTCCTACCCACTCCACCACCCCGCAGCCTACATCCTGAATACAGACACGAGGAGTCGACCCGGTGAACATTGGATAGCTGTGTACGTGGACACCCTAGGCCAAGGCGAATACTTTGATTCCTACGGACTTGCACCCCTACATGCCGATTTGGTGAAATTCATGGACGTCTCTACTACAGAGTGGCGTTGGAATACGCAAAGATTACAAGGCCCCTTGAGTAGTGTGTGCGGACAGTACTGTGTGTTTTATCTCACTCACCGGAGTAGAGGACATTCTATGCCTACCATTGTACATATGTTTGATGATTATTGTCAAGCCGAAGACCGTGATGTCCTCGTCTATGACTGGACGGCCTCTCGTTTTAATGTGCATGCTCCATTTCTCTGGTTAACTTAAAAATGTACTGCGCGCGCAGGCCACTTGTTTATTGTTATGACGTTGTTGTTCTGACGTTCTGTTGAATAAAAGATGAAAAAACACAAAAAATGTTTTGACTTTCTCTTTTTATTTAAGTCAACAAGAAAGGATTAGACTATATACAAATAGAATACAGGGTACACATAGTAGGGGTTAAGGTACAAACAAAGTTCTGCCAGGAGTAGGATTCGAACCTACGACAGCATTTCGCCGACCAGCACTTACACACCGGCGCCTTAGACCACTCGGCCATCCTGACTTTTACATTTGTGTATCAACAGTTATAGTTCGACATTGTTTTTTACAAGTCCAAGTAAGTGGTGCTCACACCGTCGGCCAACACTTTTCGTTTGGGATAAAAGAAAGTAAAGGCGTCTCGTTGCTGGATATAGGTGCGCATCTGGTGGTCCACGACTCGAAATCCTCGGTTCGTTCCACTGGCACTGGCCTGGCTTTGCAGTACGTTCAAGTACAAGGCTTTGTCTATGTTGGGATCGCGCCGGCTCACCCCTTTACAGCTAAACTTATTTTCCGCTCCTCCATCTCCTCCGTAACAGTAGTAGGTCTTAGAGGAGAGAGCAATCATAGCATCTCCGCTCCACTCCAGCTTAAACAGGCCGGGTGTCCGCTTGTCGTAGGTGTAGTGATCGCGTCGGGGTAGCCACTGGTCCCGTTCGGCTTCATATTGATCCCTTAGCTCGGGTTTCACCAGGGACTCCCAGTCGGCGTTGGAAACGGCCATGTAGGCAGAATCCGTGTCCATCTCCATGAGTTGCCCGTCTGAGGGATTAAAATACACACCCATAAAATCGTATATGAATTCCAGCATTCTCAGCTTGGCCACCTGATAGACCATACATCCAATCTGCAGGGGTAAGTTGTACCGGATAGTCTTCTTGGCTGAAGTGACTTCATAGGTGTCGTCATCGATCACCTCCACGGATCGAAACAGAGGAGAATTCACTCTTTTGCGGGCTTGGGTAGTAGTACAAATGTTCACGTTGACGTGCTTATCCTGGTTCGTTACGGTTTTTCCGTAATAACCATTGCCAGTGAGTTTCCAAGATTCAGCGATGATGGCCTGACTCGGGTATTCATCACCTTGACGACGGGCCTTCGTCACGAGGTCGGCATTCTCCGCAAAACAAGCCTCAGGTACGTACTGTATCACTTGATATATTTGAGTAATTTCCAAACCGTGGTTCATGTACCACTGCAGTAAGGGAGTGCCCAGCAAGATTTTCTCGGCCCACATACTCCCAATCAACATGCGGCGAGGTTTAGGCAAACACTCGTGTTGCTCCGCATAGGCGCCCATGGTCTCTCCAATGTCAGCCCGACCCACCAGCGTGTTCTTGAAGATAGGCGGACACTGGGCGAAGAGGGGCTTGAGAGTGTCGGGAACATGCAAATCACATTCTACAAAGCCGTAGAGCTGCCCCGAACGAATGGCGTCCATCATCTGTGGCAGACTCAGCAGTCGCCGACGACTCAAGGGGTACTCACGTTCTTTTAGGAACCGTTGTAAATGGGGCAGGGCCTGGCACATCGTGTGAAATTCACACTCCCACATCTCAATCAGATGGTATCCTCGCTCTTTGACATAATCTCCGTTGGCCACTACTTCTTCCCGTAATTCTTGCGGTGTTTTTCCACCTCGCTCATTGAAGCGTCCAGCGCTGAAATGACATTCGTGGCCGTGCCAGTAACAGCCATAAAACTGGAAAACGGTCGGTGTTCCTTGTACAAGGGCAAACCCATCGACGGGGAGTCGGCGATCTCCTATCCGCTTCTCTGTGGCGTTGGTCTGGTGACGAATATAAATTCCCCGTCGATAGGCTTCCCAGTCTAACCACTGGTCGGCGAGATGTTTGTAAGGTGTCCGTTGCGGTGTAAAATGCCGACCTTCTGCCCACCAACGCGTATAATGCCCGCTGGGCATTGGTTGGGCGAGCGACCACAAGTACAAGGCATTGGCGTCAAATCCAATGATTTTGGCACAGGGTTTCCCACTGGGAAGAGTAGTCACATCCTTCTCGTGGTAGCGGTGAAAAATAAGGCTAGGGCCGCCCACAATGTTCTGCTTCAAACAATCATGCATGTCTGCATCTTTTCGTTGTATGAGTGAAAAGTACGTAGAGCAATCTTGAAAAAGATGGCGAAGCGCGAGACCGGGTAAACTCAAGCACTCTTTGAATATGTCCACATGCATTTGGCGACGAAAGAGTTGCACCATTTTCTCGACCGCTTCGAGAAAGGGAACCACATCTAGGTTGTTATACCACACCAGGAAATCACGCAACGTCTGCATATGTTCATCGTTCCACACTTGTTGGAGTTCGATGTAGGTGTACTCCGGCAGAGCTTCCCCTTTCAGGTCATTGTAAAACGCTTCCCGGGGTGGCAACTGGGTGTCTTCTAAGCGGTCCAGGCTCGTCATATAGGTGTAAGGGAAGTAACCTTTGGTTTGTGCACAGTTATAGGCCTTGACCCACTGATCATAGCTACAATTAGGAGCTAAATAGTTCCTTACATCGAGGAAATGCAGTGATGTGGTAGTGAGGGCCATATGGTTATTGATCTTCTTGATCACCGACTTGAGGGTATCGGACTGGGCCAAGTAGGGATAAAGAAATTCCTTTACCATGTTCAAATCGTATCGCCCCGAATTG
This sequence comes from Hanleya hanleyi, assembly GCA_036873755.1. Classification (NCBI taxonomy): domain Eukaryota; kingdom Metazoa; phylum Mollusca; class Polyplacophora; order Lepidopleurida; family Hanleyidae; genus Hanleya; species Hanleya hanleyi. The sequence continues at coordinate 12,394 of JAVTVY010057230.1, read as the reverse complement.
AAGCCGAGCACCGGTAACTGGCCTAGGTATTGTAGGAACCGTAACTTCAATTTCTCCGCATACGGTTTCGGTAAAGGGACATCCTGCGACTGCAGAGGCTGCGACTGCAGGGACTCGGACTCGGACTCTTCATTGTCGCTGAACGCTACACCGGGTTCAGGAATGCGGTCGTCCAGCTGGGCCAGTACGTCCTCGAACTTGGCCACCAATAATTCCGTACTGGCCGCACTGACTTCCTCTAAATACTCCATCATACGGGTGATCAACTCATGGGATTCTCCCGTGGACACGAAACACACTGGAGCAGCGTCATAGCCGGGCACGTTGGTTGAAATGCTGACACTGAGGGGAATATGGCGCTGCGTCCACTGCGTTTTAGCCGAAAACATGTCCATGGGCTCCAACAGGGCCTCAAAATCATAGCATGCCCGGAAGGGAAAATAACGATCCACCTCCGGTATCATCACACCCTCATCGGCCAGTTCCTGGAAAATAGTAGGTGCATTATGATACACTCCACCCGGATATACTCGCTTGACACTGTTGTCACAGATTTTCTCGTGTCGATGTAAGTCGGAGGAGCGATGAAACACCCGATGGCATTGGGCACAACTGAAAGACTGAGCGTACTGGCTCATATTGGAGATCAGCGAAAAATGACTCACGCCATTGTCGTCGAACACATTGACTTTCATCGTAGCAGCATACCGTTCTGTTGATCGCCGAACCAATTCAGCCACAAATGTATCGTCCTCGCATCGTAATCGATAAACAAAGATATTAATATCGAACAGTCTTTCCACGTCATCCAAATTCTTAAAGGGGACTCCACGGAAGTGCCGCGGGTCAATGTCTTGCGCCTGTAAATACTGTTCCCAATAGCCATCGGCCACTGTGTCACACCACTGGGGGTGACACTCGTCCAGATGCACGGCCAAACACCGAAACAGACATTTCCGGTCTTTGTAGGGCCCCTTTCTCCCTCCTGTTAATGCATACAGGCCGTGTCGATGAAGCAACCACGGGGGGAGTAGTACAGGAGCACCGATCGGGTGATCTCTCATTTTCGTGACGAAAAATGTGACGTTAGTCACCATTTCCACCAACCATTGGGTATTGGGGCGTTGCAACCGAGCCCATTCCAATGGATCCAACGTAGTCAATTGGTCGATGAGTGGCTCCAGGGAAATCGCATCCGTGATGGTGAATGGCTGGTCAAACACATAGGAATTATTGCTGGGATAATAATACCGCAGCTGGTCCGTCGCCTTGTGCCGTAAAATGTACCCGAATGTCATATTCAACTTGAACGCTGTCACCTGATCTCTTAAAATGTTCTCGGCATAGGTAGACAGATACGTGAGGTCCTCCAACCGAAAATTGTAGAAGTCCAAAAGACGTCGGTGACGGTGGAAACAATGACGTATGGTGGGCCAGTGCCGTTGATAAATGTCCCTGACACGCTCATCTTCAGGCAAGACTTCAACCGGAGGTACTGCTGGGTCGAAGGGAAAATCTTCTCCACGTCTCATGCTTTTCGTCTCATACAAGCGGATAGGCAAGCAGGCAGGCAGGCAGGCAGACAGGTCAGGTAAGTCAAATTGAATACACCCCTACCCTAAAAATCGACTCCTTTTATACGTTTTTCTACAATCCGCCATTTTGAACCCAGCACTCACTCACACAGCCAACACAGAAGGCTGCCATTTTGAACCCAGCACCACCACACACACAAATAATAATAGAAGCCGCCATTTTGAACTCCAGCACCCACCATCCACACACAGGCCGCCATTTTGAACCCAGCACCCACCACACACACACAGGCCGCCATTTTGAACCCAGCACCCACCACACACACACACAGGCCGCCATTTTGAACCCAGCACCCACCACACACACACACAGGCCGCCATTTTGAACCCAGCACCCACCACACACACACAGGCCGCCATTTTGAACCCAGCACCCACCACACACACAGGCCGCCATTTTGAACCCAGCACCCACCACACACACACACACGCCGCCATTTTGAACCCAGCACCCACCACACACACACACACACCGCCATTTTGAACCCAGCACCCACCACACACAGGCCGCCATTTTGAACCCAGCACCCACCACACACACACAGGCCGCCATTTTGAACCCAGCACCCACCACACACACACACGCCGCCATTTTGAACCCAGCATCCACCACACACACACACACGCATGCGCACACAACCAATTGTGACGTCAACCAAGGTTCTGCGCATGCGCACTGACGCGCTATCTTGCCAATTTACGCTTTGTATACTACTCATATCTCCCCAATTTCATGGATTACTGGACAGTTGTTTGCCTACATTGATCCCTAATTTACGAGTATCGCTGGAATCTTGGTCGAAAGTGTTTAGTCTTTTTTTACGGCTTTTCGGAGTTCAATAATGCGAAGGAGAATGAGTTGAGTGATGCGATTGATCTCGAGCCTATCAGTGAATTGAATATTAGCTAAATCAATATTCAGTTGAGTGATTGAGATAACTTTTGTCAAGGAAATTTGAAATAGAGGTTATTGTATTTTGTGATAGTAGTGACATTTGACGGTGATATTGGTTTTCAGAGATGAGCTTAGATAAGCGGGGAATGGGGAGTGGAGAATAATTCTATGATAGTAATATTTGTTGTCGGACAACACAGAAAGTAATGTTTACATATACTTTGACAGCGTCTTGATAAATAGGTTAGGGGTTTGATTTGCATGCACCAGATAGAGTGGAGTGGTGCTTCGCCACAGATGAACAAATCGATAGTATAAGTATAATTTCCCAGGGTGTCTCCAGGAGTTCTGCCATTGAGGATACGCAGATGAAGAGAGAAGGAGAAAAGTTGTTCCCATATTCGAGGACTGGACCATATTCTAAATTATTTCTGAATGAAAGCTCGTTTGAAAAACGGGCGAAGGGCATTACCCCAAATAATTTTGTAACACACAATTTGGTACTCACAGGGCTTTAGATCTCCCCAATTCGGGCACACCTCCTATTAGGGATGGCAATTTTTTTAGGATGGGACAGAGTGTGGGGCACATACCCCTGGAGGATGAGTAATCAGGAATCATCCCTGGTAGATTTCTTCACCAATGAGCGAAACCCAGTGTGAGGCAACACCAACTATATTTTGCGTTTCACGGGCCCACTGATATTAAAAAATCAAATAAAAATCAAATTCAAATTGCCACTTTTATATTTCCCATGAAAGTTTGAACATAAAGACTTTAGCCCCCTTGTTATTCCTGATTGTATTAATTAGGCTGTTGTATTCTATCTGAAACAATGCCAGCAAATAAAAATGAAAAACAACAAAAAATAAATACCTTTCACTATAATTTTTCATTGTAAGTCAGCGAATTGTTGTTGTTGTAAAATGCTGCTAATACTACTTAGGCAATAACGACATTCAATGTAAATCAGGAACCTTCACTGGCTGTGTGATCTATCACTCTGTCATGGTATCCATATTTCGACAGTGATACAGTATGTCAGATCTAGGAAATGGGGGGGGGGTCAACAGCTCAGCCGATACAGCATGGTTACTGTTGAAAGCTGAGGCTGTTGGAACACATGCAAAATTCACTAGATTGTTCTGGAAGACAACCACAGCCACAACAAAATGATGACAATGTTAGATTTGGAGCGTATGTTGGCAGCTAACATGTGACTTAACATACAGTTATTGACACTGACAAAATAGGTCAACGTCAGTCATATTCATAGACTTCAGGTCCATTATCAGTTGCATATGTAGTATCAATTTAGAATGCCTAGCTATATTTCAGGTTATACCATACTATAACACTGGGAATGTTACATTCATGTTCAGCAAGATAGAATTACTTTTCCCTGATTAAGAAGCAAATTTCCATTTTTGTGAAAACAAAATCTTATTTTGAGATGCAGAAATGCATCTCCATGATTCGTCAACACCACCAAAATGTTGTCAGTTCTTTGCCTATCTTGCAAGACGATAATACCCAAATTTCATGGAAATCAAACACATTGTTCAGAAGATATGATGTTACACATGTTTACCTGCATTCATGTCTATAGCACCACCTAGTGATGACCAAATGCCACGAAAAACAAGCGGGTGAAATCTAAAGCCCTAGGGAGATGGCACATAAGAGTTCAATGGAAAAAAAACTTTATTCATAATAATGGTTATGGAGGTTTTGACGTTAAGTCAGATAAATGAGATTTTTCATTTAAATGGCAATTTGGTTCGCACCGAAAGGGAATTACCATGTCGGCAATCCTATGTTTATGCGTGGCAACCTAGAATAGAACAGTTTTTAAATATTTCTCCACGCGAATTGGTGAATTTTCATTTCACAAAAACTTTTTTGTTGAGACACAAAAAACTTGCTTTTATAATTATGGCAGCTACACCAAAACCTTTTCAGCACATTGACTATCCTTCAAGACCATTGTAATAAAATTTCAAAGAAATCAGACAAGCCGTTCAGACGAAATCGTCAGAGAAAGGTATACCTATTCTCTGACTACAACGCCACCTAGTGGTGAGCAGCGAGTATCGAAACACAACCAGGCAAATTTTCCAGGCCTAAGGAGATAGCACACCAAGTCTGACCCGAAAATATTAAGCGGTTTCAGAGATATTCACGTTTAAAGTCGCGGCGGCGGATCCGGCGGAGCCGTTTCTCATGAAAACATAAGAGGATCCACTTTGTGAAAATGCTGAAATTCAGAAACGTAATTCTTAGAGAGACCTATATATTCACTTGAATCTTTTTTGAATGTATTATGAAATATTGGATCCCTTTTAATCGCCTGGGGAAATATAACAGGTAGAGATGAACAGATCTCTCCTACATCCCAGTAACTGGGAGTCCAACCCAATCCAGATGGAGTCCAGTATCTTCAGAGAAGTGGTGAGAGCGCTGAAGATACTCAATGTAGCTTCAGTGATAATTCTCCATAAGCGTACACAAACCATGAAATCACGTATGGTTATTCATGCTGAAATAGACTACAGTGACCGGGCAGGACACTGATTTACCAAGCACATGCTGTCGACAAAATAGTGAACGGTCCAACATCAGTGTACTGATGAACGATCATTGCAGTCATATTTAACTATAAATGATCATGTTAGATTAAAGAGCTATTCACATATGGACGAAACCGATAGAAATTAAATGCGAATCAAATACATGAAAATCTCAAGAAGATGGTGTTGCAAAATAGTGTCTCCATAAATGTATGTCCTCGAAACAGTATATTGCTTTCACGATATATATTGTATGATTGAATTTCATCTGGTTCTATTTTATTTCGGATCGACTGTGTTTCATAGTAAGTTGAAGATCCCCCACTCCTCTCTCCCGTTTGAAGATGACCGACCTATTCACTGCCCGTAATATTGTCGTTGGCCCTGATAGCGTTAGTGTACCATATACAGAAAGTATCCTCTTCCCTGTGATATGCGGAACTTCAAAATATACATGAATCCTGGGAAATAAGCAAGGTTTTATCATTGATATACTGTGAAGGACGGAATATATCTGGATTTGGGACGAGTCGTAGTTCTAAAATATTTTGGATATTATAATCAATAAAAAATATATATAATTTGTTGGTGTGGTAATTGATGCAAATGTCGTCAAAGTGATCGTAAACCCTCAAGTAAAGTTTCTTTCAAATGAAAGACCATTGCAAACAGTGTCGGAAAACATTTATTGTAATTTTTTTTTACGATTGTTTTACACAGAGTAAACTGTAAATAAAGTATGGTATTCTATGGTGGTCTGTTGCAATGATATTTAGGTCCAGTGACGTCACACTGCCTTAATACATATATTTCAAACTGTGTGTGCACTTTCCAATGCTTGATTCAAGCTTAAGGTGTATATACTTTGAGTTTCGACACAGAATCACTGTTCCAATGTGCATGTTTTACCAAAATCCGGGAAATTAAATGCAAGATTCAAATTTACTTGACAGTTATCGGTTACCATCTCCCCGATTTTGGTGAAACATGCACATTGGAACAGTGAGTATGTGTTGAAACTCAAAGTATACACACCTTAAGCTTGAATCAAGCATTGGAAAGTGCACACACAGTTTGAAATATATGTATAAGGCAGTGTGACGTCACTGGACCTAAATATGATTGCAACCGACCACCATAGAATACCATGCTTTATTTGCAGTTTACTCTGTGTAATAAAATCGTAAAAAATTACAATAAATATTTTCCGACACTGTTTGCAATGGTCTTTCATTTGAAGGAAACTTTACTTGAGGGTTTACGATCATTTAATTAAGAGGTTTCATATTGGCTTATAGGTCGTTGATCGACCGTATTGGCCCTCTTCTGCAACCTCGGGCTAATACTGCAGACTTCGAACCTATACTCAAGCCAATATGAAAACATTTGGTATACAAGCCTGTGTCCACAGGATTTTCAAATGGATCGTCCCATTTATTGCAATTAATATATTGTCTATTGTAATAAAAATGAACTAATACTACTAATGAAAGCCGAATAATAGCGTAAATATGTTTGATGTCAAAGGAAAGCGTATATTAAATTTGCCAATTTCCTGTGCTCGATAGCCAAGCTTTACAGTGCATCTTCCACGCTCATTATACATGTAGCTTGGATACGAATTTCCATCACGTTGAGGACCAACGGTGTTAGAACAGAATACAAAAGAGAGATGTTCGCAAGATATCTGTGTGTCATTTCAAAATTTGTTGATGGACAATACGGATATAGACGAGGAGTACTGACGGAATGTGAGCGTGAATCGACGAGGTTGGTTAGTACTATAAAAGAGGGTCTTGTTCGCCAAATAAAGGCTCTAAGCTCATATTTTCCACGTCGTTCACTTGTGAATTATTCGCGGGAACGATTGTTTCGTTTATTCCAACACGTGACCTTGTCTTGTAGGCTGACAAAGCCGTTTCTCGAAGGTGGGCTGCAGTTGATTCGCCCGTCTGTTCCACGAGGTGTGTGAAAACGCCATCGGAGTTTTCTAGCAGCATGTATGGAACATCAAATTCCACTAATCTTCCATCACTCAGAACCTAACGAATAAACCGAAGAAGATTATCAAGCGATGGACATTTGTCACTACACAATACATTCTACAGCTGAATATAAAGACGATTTCCATATGCCACACCTGTATTTTCTTCAATTTCCCACCAAAAAAATGTTATTCACCGCACTTCTAAAGTAAAAATTGTATTTATTATTTATATTTCTATTTATTAGTTATACTTAATACGGCTATACCGAGCCAGATTACATATTGGTATAATGTTCCTGCTTAATAATACGAGTACATGCGGACGGAACAATATACTTGCCATAACTCTATCAGAATCCATAATGGTATCTAGTCGATGAGCTATGGTGATCACTGTACACTCTGTGAACCTCCGTCTGATTGTCTCTTGAATTATCTGGTCAGTTCTGTAACATGAAAAATTATATAGATAAGATACATGTAGATCCATGGATATTTTTTCTTATCCATGGTTACAGCTAAAACTTTTGGAATCAAAAGGAATCAAAAGTTAATTCACGCGAAAAAATAATTCGGCAAATGGTATGACAAACATGGCAGTGTGACTATGCGTCACAGGACCTACGAAGTAAGGTAGGCATTAGGACAGGCACTGAGCTCTTGGCAATCCCACCCCCCCCCCGCCCCAAGTTGAAATCCTGCCTATATTAAGATGGGCACATGCAGCCCAAGTCAGAATCACCAGAGATTTTCATCAAAAATCACCAGAAATTTTCGATTAAAACAGTATTGAATATTTTGTTGAAGATTAAAAGTGATGGGATTGAATGAATAGTTTACCAGTTACTGTGCTGATGTGAATCTGTGACACACCAACACACTATGTGGCAGTGATTCTGTATCCCTTAATCAAGGAATCAAAATTTGAAATGACAAGAAAAATTTAGACATAATTACACATGTAATGTTTTTGTTTAAATTATATCCCAAAATGATATATAGTCAATATTCAAGAAGTACAATCAAAGTTACTTTATCTAGTTAAATTCTACCCAAAGAAAATAAATTAAGACCCTTTAAACATGCCGTCAATGCCAGATGTTGAGTTTTATACAGCTGTAGATCAGGGCTCTGGGTGCATATATCATGTTTCCATACCCTTGATGCACACAACAGCGGCAAAACAAAGCCTCCTTGAACAACCTATCTTTATACAGGAAATTCTTAACCCAGAAAATACCATTCTCTCTCAAAAGAAAACAGTTTACGCCAGGAAGGCCTTTATTATTAAGCTAATTTTGTTAGGTAGGGGCCTACTTAGATTCAATAATTGTCATGAAATTTCTTTGGTTACATCTTAATTGCAACTATGTTTGTTCCTCAAACCTGACATGCTTGAGCTATGTACATGTATAACACACTTTCATTTGAGAGTCCAGACATTCCACCATTCATGTGAACAAATTGTAATAAACATGGAATAATTAAATTCACACTATCCATTTCTACAGTATCAGTACTATGTTGCTATCTGTAGCAGTTGAAACCCAGTAAAACTTAAACAATTAAAACCAGTAAAGAAATTTGTCTGTTGAATAACAGAAAATATGGTATGGAGATTTGAATGAGTAAACTACTAAACAACTTACATGATACCAACAAAATGTCCCAACACAAGCAGATAAATTCCTTGGGTGGCTTGCAGGACGGCTTTGTTTCACCCTCAGTAAATTTTATCATTGTTGCTCACAGGCTAATCTGAAGGATGATACCAGATCTTTCTATGTTCTGCTGGGTTATTGCTTCAGGCTGACTTAATTGGTTGATGTAGGATATTTCATCATCAGTGGCAATTTGACCTAAATTTGAAGCCTGCATGATTTGGTCTGTGATGAAATGTTTGGATGTGAAATAGGATACACGTTAGGTAGCGTTCCCAATTAGCGTTTTTGCTTCGTTCGTTTAAATCTCTGAAAAAAACCCAAGTCGTTCTACACCCATCGTTTTGATTTTCGTGGAAAACCATTGAAAAAACCATTCAACGCATTGGTTCGTTCGCCACTGAACGAAGTCGTTCGTTTTACAGAAAACCATTGCGTTTTTTCCTTCTTTGTTTGCCATCGTTCGATCGTTCGCTGGAAAACGAAGGCGCAATAATACAATCACGTGATGTTCGCATTATACAACCTGATAACGCAATCTCCGTGGGCACTGAGAAAAGAATCCGTTAATTCAATGCCGAATTCTCTGACGTTTGGAGAGGCAGTAAATTACTTTTACGTGTAACTAGATGTTGAAGTTCAGCTGCATAATTAGAAGACAAAAGAAAGTAATGCACAAGTTTTTGCTCCGATTTGAGCCGATATCATCGCGTCAGACACTGATTATTCGGTTCGTCCTAAATGGCTAAATGCTATCTCCTTGTCAATTCCCGATCGCATTATTTATTGTTATCTGAATTTGTATTATATAGAGAGTCTACTATATTGATAGCTATAAGTACGTGTAGGAACAAACGATATACCAGCCCGTGGTGACGCCTTTCGGTTTCCTCTCCGTACTATTTCGATCGAAACGTCCGGGTTTTCAAAATGGACATGAAATTTATTGATAATCTGGAAGGGGGTCTCGGTTTCTATATGTCCTTATCTTTGGCCGTTTCGTCGCTTCTCAGACGATCGGAGTGTTGTGCGGGCACCAAATTTTGGGACCGCTTGTCGTATACGCATATCGCGGCCCAAAATGGAATCCCGACAAAGATTTTTTTTTTTCGGAAACTTCTTTCTTCCATACTATTGAACGTTTAATCGGTATGTCCATGTCCTGAGGTTTTCCTAATCCAATTGAAATAAAACGTTTCGTTTATCTCTAATGAATATATATTTGAATTATATTCTCTTACCTGGATAATTGATTGTATATCAGACGCGGAATAAATGACATATTTAGGGTATTCTTTGCCTCTTTTGCAGAATACATAGAACATAACCGTCAACTATAGAGTGTTTACCGTCATAACGCGAAATAAGACATGAACTACGGTCGATTTTGGAAATAAATTAATCGACATGTTTTTTGTGTTAATGACACCGACAGGTGCACCTTCCTTCATAAATGACCTGTTGATACTGGATCGCAGAAAATAAAACGAATTCTTTACCTTCCGGTTAAAGAGTTGTTTGTATATGTCGGCCATTGGCGGAGCGCGTTGAGTATGAAGCAATCAGTTTCATGTCGGGTAATAGTTAGAGGCGTTGATTGCAAATTCAACTCAGTCTTAGTGATGTTTATTTCACGCGGTTATTGACCTCTAATAATTGTAAACCGGACGCAATGCTATTAACTGGAATTGAAGAGTTTTAACGTTTTTATTTTATTTCCATGAATCTATATAATTGTATTTATTTTCTTCTCAGTTATAGGCCCGATTGTTCCCAAATTAACTCGACATGAACTTTCCGTAGAAAAATTCTCTGCCAAAGATATCAAAACAAGTTCAAAAAAGGAGATTATAAGACTGCTTGATAATTGAAATTGGAGGTGTTGATCATTCACACGTCACACCATAGTCGGTCTGTGAACAACCGTCGACTTAAGAAAACAGCGAAGTGGAGGGGTCGGAGGGGTTAATTTCTTTGAACGAAAAAATTCAAACAACATTGTTAGCAGGCGTGCCTTAATAATATGCTTACCTTGTATTTATTTGTTGCTGATTTCCTGTGTCCAGCAAACTAACCAAATAAAATAATTAACGCCCAATTCAGGACGCAATGAAGTTTTGGACCTACGGTCACACACGTTTTACTATCAACGGTACTGCTTTGTCCATGATGACGCTGACATGGAATGCTCAAAAACTTAAATCGAGCGTTCATTTTAAATTCCTGCGGTTTCGAGTGAATTAGCCGATTCTTCCTTACTTCTATTTATATCTCCCTCTGTTCTCCCATTGTTATTTATTATTTAATTATATATTTTAATATTTAGCGCTGCAAAAGATCTTGACTGAACTAAGAAATGTACCGTGAAATGTAAATAAAACACTGAGTTGATGGGCCGCGAAATCCATATGGGAAGCGGCCCTTAAACTACAATTTCAATCGAATTACCAGTCCGTCCTGTGGTCTTCAATGTCATTTGTCTGAATAACGGGGGAATCTCTAACGACGCATCGAGTCAAGCTGCTGTCAAATAAATATTTATCAATAAAGATTTTCTCCCATTCTGATATACTTTCAGAACAACATATGTAATTATATTCTAGGCTTGCAGAATCTCGTACACTTCATCCCCTCCCATGCATGGTCTTCTCTTCAGTGAGGCCATATGTCCTATCTCAGTTTAACCAACCAGCGCCCGAGCTCGGCGATGTTCCGTTTCACTGAGCCATGTGAGCCGTTACATGCATAAATAGACAAATTTTGCTGTAAAAATCCATCCATGCTGCTTATTTGAACTCTTATATTTCAGTATGTATCTCAAAATACATGGCATGATGGCATTTGAAATGATTAATAACTTTGAAATGCAAATGTTTATTTTAAGAATAACACTACATTGTGTTGACATCGAAAATAGGCATTCATTCTTCACAAATCGCTGCAAGATAGGATCAATCTATAATACTTAAACAAGCGTATTTTATTAAATGAATTTAAATACAAATAATATCAATCATTCAACAATACAAGAAATTTTGGTGAATCTTGTCTAGGCTGAGTTGTGCGGTGCCGCTGGTGGGGGCCGGGTGTTTGTTTTGATCTCGAAACTATGTCAGGCCGATACTCAATATCGGGATTATGTAATATTTAATTTCAGTGGTCAGATAGTAAGACGGTTACAGTATCCGTGTTTAATCAGTGTCAGGACATTTCGGCACGCGACATTTCGGCAAATGACATTTCGGCACGCGACATTTTTCCACAAAGTGAAGGATACAACATTTCGGCACCCCTTTTTGTCAGACCAATTGCGCTAAAAGTGAAGATTTTCACATTCTTTTTTAACATATGTTCAACATATATAAACATACCGTTTTCAGGGTTACCAAGTTGTAGGTTATCGTAGTTGCTCACGATTATCCGCGACATTTCGGCAACTTTTTTCACATATTAAGGTTGATGGCGATTGATTGGGGAGGTTTTTACTCGTGATAGACTATTTATATAATGCTTTTTGCTCTGTGAGAAATTCACAACATTTCTAAAACCAACTGCTTATGTGAAAAACGTTGCAGAAATGTCGCAGATATTCGCAGCCAAAAAATTTACAACTTGGTAACCCTTAAAATAGTCTGTTTATATGTTAACATATGTTAACAAAAGATAAGAAAATCGTAATTTTTAAT
>JAVTVY010057229.1:0-31866 GCA_036873755.1 Hanleya hanleyi | reverse complement strand
TTACTTGTACATGAATTAACCTTATATTATGGGTTTTAAAAAAAATACGTGTGTCCTTTTCTGTTACAAGGAAATCAATGAAAAAGGTGTGCAAATGCCAAAAATCAAACATGATTTGCAATGCGTGACAGCGTTACGGCTAAAACACCAGTTTTGACGCTAGTCGGATTTTCATGCAAAATCCTGTGAATTATGTGCAAGCTTTGGATCTCCTCCTGCATTTTCTGTTGGCTATATAAAGTAATCAATCTCCATAGTTGACCTGTAGCCCAAAATCACTTTGTGATATTTCTGTTTCCAGGAGGATTTATATCGGTGTGACAGCGTTACAAAAAATTGTGACAGCGTTACACTACTGATATTACTTCAACCAGAATGGACTGTTTTGACAAAACATTAAGGAAGTGACAAAGAAAGCTTCAGATTTTTAATTATATCCTCAAATTGTATTCTGCACCACAGTTTGGCACAATCTCAAACTCAGTATACGTACCACCATTTAATAATTGGAAAATTCAATATCATACATCACATGATTACTGTTAAGATTTCACATACTATATGTCCACACTTTTACATGTACACAGGACATTCAAAAGTAGAAGTTAACAAATTCATTGACCAAGAAGTTAACAAATTCATAGACCAAGAAATTACAAAGTCATAGACCAAATTCTGGCTACCGTTCATTTGCTACTGGTGTCCACTTTTCTTGAAAGTTTTATACTCCACTTTCTAACTATTATTATGCACCGTCGGTATGACAGTGAAAGTGGCAGAAATGCTCATGAACTCATGGGACAAATTAACTTCTTGTTCGTACGAAGTAGGCTCTCATTTGCAAATTGTCCGGTAATGAGTAATCAGTCAGTCAGTCCATCCGAATCCTTTCGTCGACAAAATAAGGAGAACCGTTGACATTAGAACCTTGATTTTTGGCATGAACGTGCATTAAGGGACTGTTATCAGCAAGTTCTGAGCTGACCTACTTAGGTGACCTATAAACCTCAAAATTTTGAGAGGATTTCAGGTTATTTCTAGATAGAGGGCCCCAAGTCATCTCTCGACCGTCTCCCGTACTTCTAGATAGAGGGCCCCCAAGTCATCTCTCGACTGTATCCCGTATTCCTATGAACCATTGACATTACAACCTTTTTTGGCATGAATGTGCATTAAGAGACTGTTACCAGCAAGTTCTGAGCTGACCTACTTTTGATGAAAATTTGACCTACTTAGGTGACCTATAAATCTCAAAATTGACAAAAACATGTCTTAGGTCAAGGTACACACTTAAATCATATCAAACCCTACTTCGTAGGTCCTGCGACGTTAGTCACAATGCCATGTTATCATTAACAGTGTTATTTAAGTTTTTAACAAGAAAACATTCAAGCCACAATAACTCTATATCCCATATCAGCAACTGTTATTAAGAATACAACATAGAATACTGAAATCAGTTTTGAACACCTGGTACCAGAAAGTGTTGAATATCATTAACTAATTCTTCAAATTATTTAAAAAAGAGCCAAAATCGAAGAACAAAGCCATGAAAATTTAAGGCTCTACTTCTGTAAACGGATCTCTCGTGAACTTGACAATATTACGTGCATCCAATATAGGATCACCAAGCTTTGTTAATATCTGAATTTGTCACATCAAGTTCTGGATAACAGAACTTGGTGTCCGACGATGGATGTCTGTGTAAAAATGTTACATGTAGGAGACCATTCTCTTGAGCTATAAAATCGATTTTAGTTTTTTCTAAGTCGTATCTCACCAAGAAGTAGTCACCAGGTCTGGGAGTTTCAGACTTGCCGGCAGTTTGGTCATTTGTGTCTTCTGGCTGATCGAAACCTTCATTTATTGTTGGCTGGTTTACATGGTCAAATGAATGAGTGAAATATGCCTGACTACTAAAGAATTTTCTGTACTTGATTCTCTTTGACACATGAGGGCCATCAGCTTCCAGCTGTTGAACCGACAGTGTCCCAGAAACTGGGAAAACGCTATCCCAGAGCTTGTGTAAATCATTAACCAGTGCCTCCCGTGACAGGGTTACATTTCATGTTACATTTGATGATTGTAACGCTGTCACACAGAAAAAATGTAACACTGTCACGCTCATAGGAGTAATTAAGCAAATATTATTATTGTTATCTTATGTCAGCATTACTAGGCTAGGAAGGTTGAAAGAAAATATATGTATTGGAACCATGTCCTCCTACTCACTAAATAGCTACAGAAACAAGTAAGTGCAAAATCGTGACAGCGTTACATGTCTCTAGGATGTTTTCCAAAATATAATTTCAGGATGAAACAAGGAAATGTTAAAAAAATTCTATTTGATTTTAGAGGTTAGTACTATTAACAATAAAAACATAACCAGCCCAGTTCATGTATGCAAAAAGATAGACCATATATATAATATTGAATATATCACTGAAATCTCAACTCCACTGACTTAAATTTTGCTGCATATAGGTGGCGCCACTGGTGTCTAAATTTCTATTTTTATTTTTAATCACTATCAATCTCAGACACCTAAGGCAATATTCTACCATATGCTGCATTGCATCTGTCTAGAAAGTAAAGTTTAAATTTTACGTAAAATGATCAATTTGCGTGATTTTGACCATAGGCATGTATCTGATTAATACTGATTAATGTGATCATAATTGAACCAATATCTAGCTTTTTTCACCTGTAGATTTGCGTGGAGTGGGCTTAGGTGGTGTGGCTGTCTGGTCTCCCATCATTTGTTTCTTCAATTCCTGGCTGTAATTGTAAGCAATCACTCTTTGACAATGTAAGATTTTCATCAACATGTCTTTCATCTCTTGCTATTCCACGCCTGGAGTTATCTCCCTATTATTGTGATTTCACACATAGAGTTATCTCCCTTGAATTGTGACTTGAATGATCCAAATCAACAATCGAGTATACATATATAAGCAACTACAATAATTCAAAGCTTCAAAAGCATATGAAAAATTTGTCTCACATTAGAATCTCAATTAAATGATCTGTCAACCTACAAATGGTGTCACATATCCTCAAAATACAAAGAAATATGTTGAAGCCACAACTTGTACTGCCAAAGTTTGAATTCTCAAATCTTTTCCTACATGTTCTCTGCTTACATTTCAACATCAGTACTTTCCCTCCTGCTGGCAGGCTGTGGTCTGGAACGTCTCATGGGTTTGGGGCGGGACGAGGTATCCAGTGTGCTGTTCAGACTGTCTGACAGAATGGAAGGCTCTAACCTGGGAGATATCTTATTCCTGAAAGACAATAATCCATGATGAGAACATTTAGGATAGACATGGAGAGTAGATCATTTTTACCATTCAAGCTATGATGCTACGGAGTATTTTTGTAGGCATGTACAATAACACAATTGTCAATTGTAACTCATCAGCTTACATGTAGGCCTATCAGTCTGTTTCCTGAAATACCGCAGGCAAGTTCCTCATAAGGCCTAAATTGAAAAGTTGTTGGTTTGGGGTACAGCCATAATAGATCCCTGGTCAGTGGGATTGGGTCAGTCAGTAGAATTTTTTTTTTTCCGAACAGTCAGTATGGATAGATCTTTTACTATGACTGCTAGTATATGCCCTATAACATATACTCAGCAGAAATGTATTCGAAAAAATCCTGGCAAGGACGCAGCAAGAGCAAGTGGGAAGTGTTGATTGTTGTTGTTGTTTGCCACCACCTCTCTGCCTTCCATTTTTCTGGGGATGAGGATAGCCAATACAGGTATGACTTCTCTCCACGTAACTTGGTCTCAGATCGAAAACGAGTGATAACTATTTATTTGATATTCACATCAAACTTCATGAATGGTCACTTCAACTGGCTACTGGTCATCCCAGAATTTTTATGCCGATGGATTTGCATCAACGAAAAGACAAACATTTATCCTTGAGAGCTATATCATAATGCAAATGTGCTTCAAGAGTTCATACCACTGGCAACCTTGATTAAATCTTACTCCTTTCTTGTTTATTCGATACAGAATCCATTTACATTTTTCTTTTTGCCCCGACAGGTCAACACTTTCCTTGACATAGGCTATGGTGGGGTGTCGGGAACATTTGTGTGACTTTGCTATGTTGAACATTTCGAGGGCTCCCGATTGCCTCAATTTGTAGCTACACATCAGCCCTGCTCTAGTAGCATCCGCCATGATTCCATGGCTCAATTCAAAACTTGAAGCTCTGATATTTTTTTTATTCCCATTTTAGATGCAATGACTGGGAAGCTGGAAATTTCAGAAGATGATAAATACATTCTCCTTCATTTGGGACTCATATGCAACTTCGTTGAAACTACTGTTGAAAGATCTATACATAGGTTTGTTTGTTTTTTTTTATAAAATCTACACCTTTTCTTCAGGGTTTTTTTTGGTTGGTTTTTTGTTGTTTTTTTTTTTTTTTTTTTTTTGCCAGTAAAAACCTATGTGTATCATCTACAGGTACATGTAATTCTAAAACAGATTCTATAAGGACACTGAGCCAATCATAGTTTTCTCAGATATTGATCCATAAGTTTGGCTTGTGCATGCTTTGGCTGGATTCCAATATTACCTTGTCCATGTCCTGGGGAATGGTAATAATAATGAAATTGGTTTAAAAGTTTTAAGGAGCATACTTTTTCAGTGTCATTGATATTATGCAATTATGTTGTTTAGAACAACCGTTTAAATTTGCACACATGATATATGAATAAATTGTATTCATGAATAGGTTGTACCAAACAGTCCAGAAAATCACAAATCAGCTATGATAGTATGTTAGAAGAGGTGAAAGAGAGAGAAGGGTGCAGTGCAATGAGCACAGACGAGATTTTCTGCTTTTGTATGAGTTTACTTTTCTGAGGGAAGAATAATTTACAATAAGCTGCTATCTCACTCTGTCTGATGTCTACAAGTCATTATTATTTCTCATGTATTTTCAAATTGATATAAACTGAACACCCTAACATCTCTGGAAAAAACAGACGGTATAATGCTGTTTCAATAGGGACTTAAATGTGTGATAACAGGAAAAAGATGACAACGGGCATGAAGGCTATTTTTAGCATCAGATCAACCCTTTTCATTGCCCACAGCAAAACATATGTAAAAAAAAAAAATAATAGTAATGTTCCTGAATATGAGTGAAGGAGTTGTTTGATCTCTTGTTTTATTTACAGGAAATAATATTATTGAAGACCGACTCAAAGAAACTCAAAGAACTGTGTTGGTTTCTTGCAAATTGTATAAAACGACTAGTGTATCGGTTTGCAAGAAATGATGGATATATTTGGTCTGTGCAAAACAATAAGATAAGAAAAAGGCTCCCTCCATCATCTTTGTTTTGAATGGAGTGCCTGTGAAGCTAGGGTCAGCCTAAGTTAGATTACACGTTAGACTCATTCTCCAATATCAAAACCATGTAAAAGCTCAAAATTATGGAAAAACACTGTTGCAACAAATGGAAAGTTCATACAAAAAAATACTGACAAGAGAGGTAAACTGAACAAAGCACTACATAATACAAGTAACAAAAAAAAACATATCAAGAAACAATCATTGACAACAATTTTTACCTCAGCTGTTTCATCCAAAATGGCCTTATCAGCAAAAAACAAATTTGAAAAAAAACATTCAACTAAGTTAAAAACTTCCAGTTAGTCACAATCTCCTTGCTATTGGCTTTTATATTTTAGATAGAAATGTGAATGCAGCCATTATAGGAAAGTCAAACAGTCATATAAAATATTTGTTCATGTATATAATAAGCAACACAGCTCACTTTTAACATGTTTAGAAGTACCAAGAATGCGTTGAAAAAAATCTGGTAACTTAAACTCCAGCAAATATTTGTTATTATTTCAGTTAAAATGATGAGAATCTAGTACATGAAGCTGCCCTTTCAAAGTGCTGGTTGATCCTAGATAGAGTGAGATACCAGCTATCAGTGGGTAACCCAAAGAGTGGTGAATTCAACACATTAACACTGACCTAACCATGTTCACAGACGTTACTAAAAATAAAACTATATATATCCTATGGAAAACTGCACTTGAACTGAGAAGGATCTCTGGCATGCATAAACTGCATAAGAAAGCTGGTGCTTACTTCTGATTGCCATTGACTGCGGGGCCTACCAGGGAGAAGGCATCATCTAAAAGTTGATGCATGCGCTCTCGTGCTTGCTCCAGAGGCTCCTGGTTGTGACGATCCGCTTCGGGTTCTGACTCCGAATAAGCCTCATTCTGAAAACAGCACCCAATTCACACATAAGCAAAAACACTAAGGAGCTTGTATACTTAGGTTTGATAATGCTGAAGGCATATCCAGCACAATGTTGAAATAGTTCAAGAACTAAGGTCTCCATGTTTCATACTACTTCTAGCACCCAAAGAATACTTATTATAATACTGTACTTTTACAGTGAATCGACAGTATCTAATATTATAAATCTGTTCTTTCCACACTAATCTTTGGTTAATGCGGTCTTGCCCCGGCAGTGGCGACAGGTACACAACACGTGGGTCACCTTGTGAGCTCTGGTTCGTTCTAATGATCTTTGCCCTATGTTTATAACATGGAGCGGGTTTATCAACTATTGATAACTGGTGTACATATGATAATATGGATCAAATATTCCTACTTTTCCAAGAAAGGACCAATATGCTTATATTTATGATAATTTTGGCAACTTCTAATCTAAAATATAACAATTATCATCGATTGAAAATATATTCTGGGTTTACAGAGATAACGAAGCACCTGGATTGATGAACCGGAGCTCATGCAGACAGGAACGTGTTGTTGCACTGCCTGCGGCCATCAAAACCAGACAGCATTGTCCAGGGACACTTGAATTAAAGTGCAAATGCCCGATTAGCGGGAGCTCTAAATATTGAAAGATAGGTATAAGGTAGCTTATGGTTGTGTACACCTGGACCACATGAAGGTCTAATTCAACAACATTCTCAAATAAAGTTACTTGAACTTACCACAAAGCCTTCCACTCTTACAGCTGGTTCCCTACAAAATACCATGAGAAATTCATAAATTGGCAAGGTTGAACTAACTTTCGAGATCTAATTTTTAACGAGGTGATGTTAACTTGCTTGACGATGGTACGAGTTCTGATAAAGGTTTAGGCCATCAGATTGCATAAGAAGTAGATGGAAAAGACAAGAAACAATCTTAAATGGAATGTGCTAACAGTAAAATATCAGAGTATAAATGTCTACCAATGGTTTGTGATCCTGCTTAAAAAATGAGCTTAGTATATCCTATTATTTCCTTCCTGAGTTGAACTGACCTTGGCTCTGCTGCAGTAATGTGAGCTTTTGATCGAGTAATTTCCCCTTTGTCTGGCCTGGGTTTTCTCCGCTGGGGACGTTCAGGCTCTGTAGATGAAGAAATGTTTATTTGAGCTTGTATCAAAATCCAAACGTATACTGGACCCAGATAACAAATTCTATTAAATATTTAATATGAATCCTTACTACATTAAGAACAGGGTCTTGGCATAAATTGATCAATTACATCCTAAGTGGTACAATGATATAGTATTCACATCATTCACAAAAAACAAAAAAACAAAAATTATATGCATCTGCTATTTCATTTCTGTATAGATCAATTTAACACCTGTATCTAAAAGTCACTCTGACATGAAAATAACTTCTTCACATACCACCTCTGGAATTCCTTCTCTTCTCTCGAAGCCTTTGTTTATTTTTCCACCTTTCTAGATCTGCTTTATGCTGTAAATCACTGTTGGACTGAAAAGCAAAACCAGAAAATATCAACAACCACAAATTCCAGTTTATTTCATCGGCAAACAATTAGATAAATTCACGTATTGGCACATAATATTGCTACAAAATTCATAAGATTTAAATTAATAATTATGTGTGTTTGTCTTTAAAAATGTTAACTTCTTGCATTGGTGACCAGGACAATTTCTCTCTGTGCTGATGTTACAGACATTTGTGCTGATGTTACAGACATTATACCGAGTTATCTCCCCTGATGCTACAAACATACTTGGTTATCTTCTCTGATGTTACAAATATTGTAATAAGTTATCTCCCCTGATGTGACACACTATTCACAGTTGCCTCTCTGAGCTTACAAGCTGGAGAACATTATTATTTAAATACCATTGTGAATTTATCCTGTAGTAATTCCAAGTTTTCTGCATTTTCCTCGTGATACAATATCAAGAATGTGTTTTCAAATAAGTTTATATTTGAAATAATTTTAATCTGTTAGAAAATAAAAAAATTCTCTAGTGTCCAAGGATTGTTTTCCTTCAATCACAATTTTTCCCCTTGACAAATTATCAATTGTTAATCAATGGCAAGAATAGAAAACAATATCCCCAGTACCAGAGCAAGGTCACATTACTTTTGATAATCCCTCATCTTGAATAGTTTTCCAATCTTTTTTATTTTCCTATCGGTGTGAAAAACAGTTGAACTGGGGTATAGCTTCTGAATTCATGAATATTTTCTTAAAGGGAAAACAATTGCACTGAGCAACTGTAAACCAATCATTTATTTTGAGAACAACTGTAAACTAATCATTTATTTTGAGAAGACAATACTTAGCTTGAATGATATTTGGAAACGATTCCTAGATGTACCTGTTTGGAATTTGGTATTTGTCCATTTTGTGTTCCCCTGGCAGGTTTCTGAACTGGTGGAAGTCTCATGTGATGTACAGATGTTCTCACACCACTGTCTTCAGACACTTCCTCTGTAACATCGTCCGCTGAGTCGAGTGAATGCTGATGGGCTGTAATTTAATAAAATAATAGACCCATTCACTTCTCTTCAAGTTGGCAATCTGTCATACATATTTGAATGTAAAGCTGTTTATACAATCAGATGTATATGCAAGTGAGAGGATAGCAATACAACTTCAGCCAGTATGCTGAATACAATTAATCTCTAGCTTCACCTGCACTTTTTTAAAGAAATGACAAGGGAGGGAGGATTTTTTTCCAATCTTTTTTACTTTTTTTTCTTATGTAGAGAACAAATATTTCCATCTTTTCAAGTTCAGGTACACTGATGCAGTAGTGTAAGTTTTTACTACAATTTGCATGAAACCAACAATGTTTTTTGAGTTACTTGAAGAGTCGGCCTTCAAGAATACTATTTTCTTTAAATAAAACAATACTGACAACTTTTATATGCACTAAAAACAAAATAGGTTGTAGTGCCTGTGAAGCTAGAAATTCATTTTATTCAGCCTCATGAGAAAAGGGAGATAAACAGTAAAAGTTGCATTACAGAGTTAGGGAACGTTGGTATCAGACTATACTCTCACCTCGAGGCTGTCTCCTAGTCCTGGGTTTTCTGGAGGTGGGTTTAGCAGGAGGGGCCTGCCTGAATACATCCTCCTCAGCATCAGACACATACTCTGTGGTATCCTCCATCTCTGACCCCTCCACATCCTCTCTGGCCTTCCTGTCAGGTCAATAACAACACAGTGTAAAGCACTCGATAACTAAATGTCACCATGAGAAGTATAAACCCACACAATACAATTGATGTAAATAATACATATAACCAGCAATTCTGATTTTTGCTCCTTGTGCCAATGTTATATCAATACAAGAACACTGATATAAATGTATCACATAATAATTATGTATACATATACATTACGATGATTACAACACTAAATGTAGTCATCAGAAAATTAGTAATCCAGCTAACATTCTGTACCATGCAGTACAAACCCTTGTTCATACTATTACAATTATATACTATATACTATACTATTACTATTACTATTATTTTGTAAAATCGTTGTACAGGATAAGGGAGGGTGTCAACTTAGTTATTAGAGAACTAAGCATTTTCAAACTCTGAGTTAAAACATTAGAATGTTGGAATGGACACTGGTGTATTCTAGAACAGTATACGACCTGGTATACACAACCAAGTTTTCCTTGTCCAGTTTTCATGTATCCATGTGAATAACTGACCACAATTTCTACAAATTCTCTGGTAGTCAAGTTTCTTAGATCCTGTACCAGTAACCAGTTTAGTTGCTGGCAGCACTCAGTCATATCTGTTAATACTCGAGTGTAGAATCGTATTGCTGCCATTTCACTACTGGAAACTACTTTTCATATGGCGTGTTACAATCAAAATCTGGGTCAATCCGAACAACTAAATCATGGTATTTTCTAGTACTTGTTGTAATACACATATTGGTTATTCCAGAAGCTCTGCCGAGGTTGTAGTCCACCTAGCAGTATGAAGATGGCTCTATTTTACACCATTCACATGTTGCAGAGGAGAGATCAACTTTTCAATGCATTTGCGCAGCTCCATTCTTAGACGCCCCGGCTTCTTTTCTATGACGATGTGTGCGCACGACCAACTATTTCTGGCTGTGATATGTGTTCAAGATATTTTTTAGGCCAGTTAAAATTTTGCGTATTTCGCAAAACACATGTACCAGTTTACGTCAAACATTGAAAATTGTCAAGGAAACTGGGTTGTGTGTACCAGGCCTAATTGGAATTCCAATCATACGTTTTTGGACTTTGCCCCACATGTAATCCCTTGGCAAACTCTGAACTATTGTTCAGGGAGTAATAGGATTAGAGGGTTGGACAGCAGTTTTAGAACCCCTCCTCCTGCAAACCATAACTAAAGTTCCATTAAAGCTGAACTGTAGTTCATTCAGCAATCAGTATTTTAAGGGGGAGTCATGCAACTCAATCAGTTAAAACAAATTGTTCTTCCCAGAGGCCCTCAAATAACGAACCCCTAAACTAAAAATAAAAAAAAATATGATAAAATAAGAATACTAATTGAATAACACTACTTTTGAGATGGAGGACGAAGCAAACTAAAGCCCTCCAAAGAGAACTGACGGCACTGACCTTCTCTTCTCCGCTTTATGAGATGATGACCGTCTCTTTAGTTTCCGTACTTCTGCGTATAGTGGATCATCCTCTTCGTTTACGGTATAAGTCTGTTTATTGGGAGCCCTATTTAAAGCAGTTCCATTGGCCGTGGTTTTTTGGACCATCTCTTCTATGTAAGTGGCCTCGGGGTGGGTGGCCTCAAAATCCTAGTCGTAACAAATCAATTATTATATACATGTACTTAGAAACAGTTTGTTCAGCCTCTCATTTTAAAGGAGAGGTATTACTGTCACTCTCATAACTTTCTCTCACCTATTGATCACTCTCTTAGAAATGGAAATGTAGTGGAGAGTGACATTGGCAAGAGACCACTCTCACAATACTCTCAAACCAACATCTCACAATACTCTCAAACCAACATCCGGGAGAGTGATCCACAGCTCAGGTGATTTCACAAACAGGAGAGACTGGTTAATCATGGACAGATTGACAAGTGACTCGTGCAGCAGTATACCTGTACATGTAGCACACTGCTGCCAAATACACGTACATGTAGGTGGGATCACCTCTACACCTTCAGTATCTGATCTGTATGTTACCAAGGGTCTGATCCAGCAACATTATAATGGGGCACATTAGGGACTTGAAGATCTGCATATGAGTGTGATGTAAGTTGAAAGAATTAAATGTGTTGGGGCAAAACTTAATGCAAGAGATACATGCTTAGGGTGCAACTCAGATTAAGCCTGGAGGTTGAAAACATCGACAGTCTTGTACGTATTATGTAAAATTTAAAACTGAATTCAGTAGGTTAGTAGCATTCTCATGGCATCAGATTGTATACCTCCTATCGTCAGATATACCCTCTGACAGATTGCACTGGGGTTGGAATCGCAGCGAACAGCTTATCTGTGCATGGCTCTTTGCCAATCAGCCTCATCCGCTATGCTTGTAAACGGAGCAGAGTGGGCTCAGCATGTCACAGCTAAACAGGATGTTGTACTGTAATAATTCAGCTCAAAACCTGATAATTCTTTTGCAAGATATACTGGATGCATTCCACATATTTCTTGTATGCAGATACAACCTCCATGTCGATCAATATTGATACCGACTGCATGCACATGCACGCCTTGTTTTGCTGCACAATGCAGTCAGAGGCTGTTACACCGACAGTTTTGGAGGTGAGGTTAGTAGGTGCTCCAGATATAAGTCTGTTATAACATAAGTTGTCAGACCAAGGGGATAATGGAGTGGGGCAATGCTTATACCTTTACAGGAGATAAAGCGTGGGGTGGGTGATTGGGAAGGGTGAGGGAAATAGGAGGATCTGTCAATTCCTGGTAGTAATGCCTGCATCATATGAGGAGATACATTATCAAGCAGGGGCATACAGTACATATCTTCTGAAGGAGCAAGAATCACAGCAAAAACAACTTTCTTTAACCACAGGTGAAACCCAGACATGTGAGGGGAGGGGAGGGGATAGAGGTGAGCCACCCCAAGGATGTCTGCATCATGTGAGAACAGGGGGCCTAGATGTTAAGTATGGGCAAACCCTCACTTAAGAAAACCTCAACAATGATACATGATATAAGCCAACTCAAAAACATTCTCTTGTATTCGTGTAGAGAATGCGTAAATAAACCAAGTGGAAACTTCACTTTAACCTATGATAGCATACCTCCTTGACTTCAGGTACCAGTACCTCATGTTCTGATTCCTCATTTACTGGTACTGATGAACAGAGACTTCTAGCAAAACAGGCCGCCATTCTCACAATGCTGACTGTACACCTTCAAGAGTGCAGGTATTGCAGGCAAGAAATTGGCCTGGTGCCAACTTTTTACCTGGTTGGTAGTAATGTTTGCAATAACTCTATACAGCCAACTCTCTACAGGTAGGACATGAATAATGAGGCCACACAAAACTCCCTCTCATTTAGTATTTCATGTCTATACTTGCAGAAAACATGTTAACAGGTAATTGTATACGTGTATATTATACCTTCGACCAACACAACTGAAATTCACATACATTTCGGTAAACATTATGTTATATATTATTCTCCACATAATCACAAATTATATGGTTAATATTTTATAAGCCTTCCAAAAATGTGGATATATTAATATGTGATGGATATCATAAAAATCTAAAAAATATTTTAATGGATACTTTGGGGGAGACAATGTTTTGCATACCAAAATCGAATTCAAGGTCATAGGTCAAGGTCACTGTGGCTAAAAAATGTGGACATTTGTCTTGCTGCCATGGAAACCACAACAAACCATCGAAATGTACCCAATTTCAATATGCTTGTGCTTTGCCACACAGCAATGCTGCATACCAAATTTGAAGTCCCCAGCTTCAACGGTGCGGCTTCTAGATCATTAACGTCATTACATGAATATTTCCTGTCTTGTTGCCATGGAAACCACAAAATCCATCGAATGCTGCATGCCAAATTTGAAATCTCCAGCTGCAACGGTTCGGCTACTAGAGCATCAACATAATCATATGGATATTTTCCATTTAGTTGGCATGGGAACCACAAAAAAACACACATCAAAATGTACCCAATTTGAATAGGCTTGTGTTTTTCCACACAGCAATGTTGCATACCAAATTTGAAATCTCCACCTGCAACGGTCCTGCCTCTAGAGCAATAAAGTCGTTACATGGATATTTTCTGTCTTGTTGCCATGGAAACCACAAAAACCATCGAAATGTATCCAATTCCATAGGCTTGTTCTTTGCCACATGCATCAATGCTGTATATCAAATTTGAAGTCTCTAGATGGCACGGTTCAGCTTCTAGAGCGTTAGCGTTGAATTCAGGCGGACAGACGAACGGACGAAGATTTTCTGTCTTGTTGCCATGAAAACCACAAAAACCAGCGAAATGTACCCAATTTCAATAGGCTTGTGCTTTGCCACACATCAATGCTGTATACCAAACTTGAAGTCTCTAGATGGAACAGTTCAGCTTCTAGAGCATTAACGTCGAATTCGGACGAACGGATGCATGGACGGACGAACATTTGAGCTCAATCCAGTATACCCCCTATACTTCGTAACCGGGGGTAGAACTATATTATGTAGATGTGCACTGGAAAGAGGGGGCGGGGGAGGGGGGTGGATATGCTTCTGTACTGCATTGAGCCCGACTGCACAATAACATGGCTGATATTCTTCAAAACCAGAAACAAATTTAAGTTCTTGAAAAGCAGACTTGACTAAAAGGGCACTATTTTGGGGAAAAGAGGAATGAATTGCCTGATTTAGAGTCTTGCAAATTGCTGTTTGTACCTTATCTTTAAGTCCGACTAGGTGAGGCTCCCCCTCTTCAGGCTCCTTGTCCACAGGGGCACGACAACAGTTACACCTGTAGTATATACACAGTGTAACCCAGATGATGAGGACAGCCACAGCCACAGACCCCAACACAGCTCCGATAATCCAATACTGAGGTGGGTCATCCGCAGGCACTACCACAGGCTCATACACTGAAACACAACAGGAATCAATCAATATCCTGTAATATGAATTGGTCTCCCATCCCACCACCCCAGGGAAGCCCAAGATCAAGTTAATGCAGATCCGATTTTTTAAAAACAGAAAAAAATCGCAGTTCCAGACACTCAAAAGAACAGTCTTCAAAGATACAATGAAATCTCTTATCAAGTGTGAGAATAAATGAACTTTCACATACATATATGGATTCAAGGATGCATGTACTCAAAATTTCACAAGGTGAGTTGCAAAAGATACTGCCACGGCACTGTAGCTCATCTGGCTGTAACTGGCAGAAGTAGCTCTAAGAATTTTTTACTAAAGAACTGAAATAGATGAGTTTCTAACTTGTGTTGTCCCCCCTGAACACTAAATGATCCATGTAGTAATTTCCTGAAATTTCATAACAAAGTTTCATGGGAAGATGCGGCCATATTGGATTTTCAAAATGGACCAAAGAAGGTATCTTGCACAATCGGACCACATGGTAAACCTGTGTACCCAATTTGACAAAGAGCCATGCAGTAATTTCCTGAGAATTCACGATAACAAAATTTCATAGGAAAATTCAAGATGGCCGCCTGGTGGCCATATTAGATTTTCAAATCAGACCAAAAAAGGTATCTTGCACAACTAGACCCCAAGGGGAACCTGTGTACCAAATTTGAGAAAGATCAAAGCAGTAATTCCTGATAAAGCGCGATAAAGTTTCAAGGGGAAATCCAAGACGGCTGCCTGGTGGCCATATTGGACTTTCGAATCAAATCACAAAAGGTATCTTGCACAACTAGACCCCAAGCGGAACCGGTGTATCAAATTTGAGAAAGATCCATGAAGTACTTCCAGAGAAATCACGATAACAAAGTTTTATAGGGAAATCCAAGATGGCCGCCTGATGGCCATATTGGATTTTCGAATCAGAGCAGAAAAGATATCTTGCACAACTAGACCCCAAGGGGAACCTGTGTACCAAATTTGAGAAAGATCCATGCAGTAGTTCCTGAGAAATCATGATAACATTGTTTCATGGGGAAATCCAAGATGGAGCATGTCGTGGCCGAATGGTTAGAGTATCTGACTCTGAGCCTGCACAGCACGGGACCTCGACTGCTACTGACCCTGTCTCGACCACCCTAGTAAGCGGCGGGGTTACTGCAAGCTTCTAAATACCTCTGTAAGAGGGTGCTCCTAGTCTGAAAGGAGGGACGTCCGGAACAACAACAACGATGGCCACCTGGTGGTCATATTGGATTTTCGAATCGAAGCAAAAATGGTATCTTGTACAACTGGATCCCAAGGGGAACCTGTGTACCAAATTTGAGAAAGATCCATGCAGTAGTTCCTGAGAAATCGCGATAACAATGTTTTTTAGTGACCACATGCAGCATTTTATCAAGACACCAGTGATGCCTTTGAAAACAGCTCCATTTATTATCCATCTGTTTATGTGCCTGTTACGATAATGTCCCATCAACAACCAACTTCATGACAGAAATGTTCCCTTCAGGAATGACCTCGGAATTATGGATTCTCAATTCTTCATCAGAAATATCCAACTTATAGCATGGTAGTGATGTGGGAATTTACTGGCAAATTTACTGGCTTAATGTCACACCCAAGTTTGTTTCACTCATATGGTGACAGTCAGTTTGGTTGGTGGAGGAAGCCGGAGTACCCGGAGAGAACCACCGCCCTTCGGCAAGTAACTGACAAACTTTCTCACATGGACCAGGCAAACAAGAGACATGATATCATATGGTGTCAGATTCTCAACAGGTCATCGACTGTGGAACGGAACCCACTGTCATTATTTGTTTCAATTCACGTTGATCGCAAATTTGGTAATCAAAGATTTTAGACAAATATGCCAATATTGGCACATGTAGGGCAGGAAGGGATTAAGTGATTTACATGCAGTCATCAATAATCCCATACATTGTAAGTTCCATGTACTCTACATGTAGCCTGCTAAAACAGCAACTACTAATACATACATACAAATATTGGCTCACAAAAAGGACAGGTTCTAAATGTCTTGTCATGGCACAGGTAGCCCTAAACTGCATTCTTGACACTTTGACTATCACATGACAGTTGTGCTAGTGGAATGAATGGCAATAACAGAAAATCTTGGCCACTTTCCAACAGCCAAACTGCAATTACAGTTATATATAGCACAAACATGGATATCCAGTTTAGGATTTAGGAGTTTATACATATTCTGCCTATATTAAGATATAAATATGGATCAAATCATAATTCCATGAAAGTGTCACTATGATAACATTTACGATAATTTTGGCAACTTCAGGTCGAAAATAGTCCAGTAATCAATAGTTCAAAAACCAGCCCCATGTTATTGATAGGTGAGTGAGCGAATAAATGAACCGCTCTCAAAGCATATCTCAATGTGCCTGTGAGTGCTATTGGCACAGCTGTAAGGATTAATTTGAATTTTTTGCAAAGCCCAGACTGTGCATGTATTAAAGTGAAAAATGATAAATACAGGCCAAGTTTGATCATAATCCAATTACTGAAGCAAGAAGTTTTCCAACTGCAGTGATCCATCCCCTTGACAGGAGTTGATTCCTTCACAACTGTCGGTGGCCACATTCTCTGAACATTGTCTAATGATCTTCTTGTTTCAAAATGAAGAGAGGAATATCTGATACTCAGCATGTGGATAGAATTTCATGCGATGAGAACAGTTATTGCCATATGTGTAATTGAAGATACATGCAAATACATGTTAAATGAAGGAGAATGAATTACAAACTTTGAGTAGTGTTTGAGAAAGTTTGTAACGGCCACTCAAAATCAATTTCTCGATTCTATTAACTTTACCCATTTATATTAACAATGTACATGTATATACCTTCATGTTTTTAACATGATGTGCGCAAAGCACCATGAACCTTGACCTTGGGTGTATTTGAATAGGGTAAGGATTAAAGAACAAACATTTAGTGGCAACAAGCTATGATTGTTTTCAATATTTTGGCTTCTGTTCTGCAATCACATGCATGCGAGGGTCCATCGCAGTAGTCCATGATGAAATGTGTGTCTGGTGCAAGTTCAGTTAGCCTTGGCATTATTGAGATTTGGTGGTTTAAAGCAATTGGTGAGAAAAATGACCTAGGGTCTCCGAAAAATGAATCAATCTCACTCATCTGTGAACAAATGGATGAGGGAGATGTAAGTTTGGTATTCCTAGACATGGTCATCCTCAAAGATGTTATCAGCCTCAAATCTAGGCTGGAATCTCTCAAACTCTGTGAAAGTGACATATGTTATGACAGGTACAAAATAAAACAAATTTGACCACAAAACATAGAACTCGTTTCTACCGTTCATGAGAAAATAGAAGGAATCGATCTTCAAAAATAAACGGCATGGAATGTGTATATTTTTCAACAAGCATATACACTTGTGGTGCATTCTGCCTATGTATGCTCTGCTACTCTACAGCACCTTATGCATGAGCCATGACATTATCCCATGGCTGCAGCTGTTCAGCATTCAGATTCATGAGCGTCACTACATTACTCAAACGTCACATAGTGATGTCATTTTCCTCTCACCATACAACACATATTCAATGGCGGAACAGAAAATCTGTCGAAGCAGGACGAGTTTCAAAAGACCTTGTATCTTTAGATGGGAAAATGGCCCCAGGACAGATGCAATACTGAAGTACCAAAATAAAATACTTCCACTACAAGAAATTGTTCAATTGGCAGAGAAGACAATATTATATAGTATACTTAGAAAAAATTAGAGGCACGTAGCATCATTCTTGAATAACATGGCCGTGAAGTAGTGCATTTGTGCGAAACAGTTGATTCTGAGGTGAAAACAATTCCTATTGTTCTCTGTAAACATATGAAGATAAACAATAGCCAGAATCAGATTTAGTCTACTACCACGTATTTGAACAGTGAGTATGCTGTATCAAGCTGGTTCTGGTTATCGTTTATCTTCACATGTTCACAGAAAGAAATATGAGGTGTTTTCGCCTCAAAATTGGCAATTTTGCACGATGCACTTGTTCAAGTCCCTGTTATTCGAGAATGATGAGACTCAGTGCTTTGAAACTTTTCTGATCATACAAATTATAATATTGTACTTCATGCTAACTGAACAATTTCTTGTATATGTAATATTTTATTTTCGGCACTTCTACCGCACCTGTTCTGGGGCCATTTACCTACCTAAACATACATGGTCCTTTCTCTGACAAGATATTCTTGCATTCACTGTATATGGCGGTCCCACTATCATCAAACTTATGATGCTTTAACAAACTTCCATGCTAAAAACACATAGGGGAATGTTTACATCTTTAGTATATAGGGTTATAAAGAAAGCCAAGAATACAGACAGATGTTTGAACAGATGGACATACATGATGATGACAATACCCCAAAGTCAATTTTGGCCCAAGGAGTAAACACGAATTGAGTGGGTATACTGAGTGGGTATACTCAATATAAATTGAAGAAATACCATATCAAAATTCTGATAGTCCAAAAAAAAATCTTTCTTGGTCCAACAGTGGAAATACAAATATTTTTCTGAGTGGCATAATAGAGACTCTTACCTCGGGCATTGTCCTCGACAACATATCCTAATTTCAGAGCCAGTTCTTGTTGACTGAACAACTTGAGCTGACTGATGGCTGTGTCTGCTAGGACAGGCTCTCCCCCCTTCTCCATGTAATAGACCAGGTCCACATCATTATTGGTCACAGAACGAGTCACCTCTATCATCTGAATCGAATAGGGAATTCATCCAATTAACAATGACATGATGATATTAATATTATCAAAAACGTTCAAAATGTATCCAAACTCCTAGTCATAAACCATCACCCAGTACTGGCTGAGAAGTCAAACAACTCATTACTGCTTATTGGCAAACATACAGCATAAATCACCTCATTCATCTTGGTTCTGTGGACTGATTCTATCCCCTCTCTCTCTCGACTTCTCATCCCCTCCCACCCTTCCAATCCACAAGGTTTGAGTTAATGTTTTGGGTTAATTTGTAGTTCTTTAAGGCTTTAAACCAAACAACAGAACACCTGTAGTAATAATTGTGAGCTCCATTTTCACACATTCTCAGATGAAATTTATCCCAAATTAGAATCTCTAACATGTCTATTATGGCGTCCTAATCAAAAAAGCTGTATTATCTTGGATGATAATCTCACCTCCAACTGAAGATCATCAACCTGAGCATATCGTCTTCTCCTCCTAAGTGGCTCATATGTCCCATTCTCTATTTCCTCAGCTCTACGGTAAGCGTCTATATTAGCCTGCACTAGTCTCTGTTCCATCTTCTCCACAAACTCCTTTGTCGTCACATCTTCTGACTTCTTCACTTTGATCACTGAGGTCAGAATGAAGAAAGAAAACTTGACAACTCATTCAACATAGTGATACATGTACATATTAACTATAAAATACACAGGTCTACTATGAATTCACTCTCATAGTGATACATGTACATATTAACTATAAAATACACAGGTCTACTATGAATTCACTCTCATAGTGATACATGTACATATTAACTATAAAATACACAGGTCTACTATGAATTCACTCTCATAGTGATACATGTACATATTAACTATAAAATACACAGGTCTACTATGAATTCACTCTCGTTAGTTTATCACATAGACCCAATATGAAATAGGTTTGCATTTTATACAGGCTTGTGTCCAGCACATAGGGGATTACAGTACATGTATTTAATATCAATCATGATTTAAGGCAGTCAACTACAATCAATCAACCTACCTGTGACCACCCAGTAGATTTTCAAAGTATTGCTTGCATTGAGAGTAGGTTCTACTGATGGTGTTGTTACCGCTGGAGTTGACATAGGGGATGTAGGCTCCACTGTTGGTGTTGGCTGGGTAGTGTTATCCACCACTGATGAAGGTTGGACGGTAGGCTCCAATGTTTGGGTAGGCTCCACAGTTGGTGTGGCCTCCGTGATATTCTCCACAGTTGACATAGGCTGGGTGGTAGGCTCCAATGTTTGGCTAGGTTCCACAGTAGGTGTGGTCTCCGTGATAGTCTCCACAGTTGATGTAGGCTGGGTGGTAGGCTCTAATGTTTGGCTAGGCTCCACAGTAGGTGTGGTCTCCGTGATAGTCTCCACAGTTGATGTAGTCTGGGTGGTAGGCTCTAATGTTTGGCTAGGCTCCACAGTAGGTGTGGTCTCCGTGATAGTCTCCACAGTTGATGTAGGCTGGGTGGTAGGCTCTAATGTTTGGCTAGGCTCCACAGTAGGTGTGGTCTCCGTGATAGTCTCCACAGTTGATGTAGGCTGGGCGGTAGGCTCTAATGTTTGGCTAGGCTCCACAGTAGGTGTGGTCTCCGTGATATTCTCCACAGTTGATGTAGGCTGGGCGGTAGGCTCCAATGTTTGGCTAGGCTCCACAGTAGGTGTGGTCTCAGTGATATTTTCCACAGTTGACATAGGCTGGGTGGTAGGCTCTAATGTTTGGCTAGGCTCCACAGTAGGTGTGGTCTCAGTGATATTTTCCACAGTTGACATAGGCTGGGTGGTAGGCTCTGCAGTTAATATAGGATGAGTGGTAGGCTCTAGAGTTGATGTTGCCTCAGTCATGTTTTTCACAACTGATGTTGGCTCCATGGTCGCCGTTACCTGAGAAGTATGCTCTAAACTCCATGTAAACTGGGTAGTGTGCTGTTCAACAAGTGTAGACCAGGAGGTAGGCTCCACAGTTGGCATAGACTGAACAATTCCTGTCGCCTGGGAAGTAGACTCTAAACTCCATGTAAACGGAGTGGTAGGCCCATCAACCTGTGTAAACCAGGTGCTAGGCTCTACAGTTGGTATAGACTCAGTAGTATTCTCAACAATTCCTGTAGCCTGGGAAGTAGGCTCTAAGCTCCAGGTAAACTGGGTGGTAGGCCCATCAAGCGATGTGAACCAGCTGGTAGGCTCCACAGTAGTATTCTCCACAACTGATGTAGGCTGATTTGTAGGCTCCAAACGCCATGTAAACTGAGTGGTAGGCATCTCAACAAATGTAGACCAGATAGGATCCACAGTAGATGTAACTTTGGTAGTATTCTCCACAGATGTAGGCTGGGTTGTTAGCTCCACAGTAGATGTAATGTCTGTTTTATTCTCAAATCTCCATGTAGATGGGGTAGTGGGCTCTAAACTCCATGAAAGCTGAACGGTAGACTCTTCAACTGATGAAGACCACACAGACTCAACAGTCGATGTTGACCAAGTGGTAGCTATAGGCACCATGGTTGGTGTTGTCAGGATGGTATCCTCCACAGTCATGGTTGGTTGCCCAATAGGATCCACACTGGTTGGTAGGATGAATTCACTACTGGGTTGAAATAGATCGCTGGAGTTCACAAAACTTGTGGAGGACAGAACAGGTAATGAAGGTGTACTGAACGACATTGTTGTGTTCACGTCACTGATTGTTGAGCTCTCCAATGTCACAGGAAAAGAAGATGTGATTTCTCCTGTTATCATACTCAACACAAATTCATCTGACCTCGTAGTGGTTGTAGGGACCAGCAGAGTGAGAGTGCTGTTCAAATCTCCAAGGAATGGTGTTGAGGGGAGAAACACGTCATTGGTAGAATCTCCAACCAGAGATGATGAGACTTTCACTGGCTCATCAGATGTACCATTGATGATTAACACTGTATTCGATATGTCTAACACAGAACTTGTTTCTGATGAAGAGTTGATGAACCATACTTCAGAGCTCATGAAGGATGGTACAGAAGGCAGGATTTCTGACATAAAGCTGGTTGCGTATGAGGAAGAATTGACCATCCATATGTCAGAGGTGACTTCTGAAGGAAAGTTGGATATTTCTAGTGAGGAATTGATAGTCCATAATTCCAAGGTTATTTCTGAAGGAAAGTTGGATATTTCTGATGAAGAATTTAGAGTCCATAATTCCGAGGTTATTTCTGAAGGGAATATTTCTGTCATGAAGTTGGCTGTTGATGGGACGGATGAAGCTGTAATGGGTTCAGTCATTATCGTAACAGGCACATGAACAGATGGATAATAAATAGAGCTGTTTTCAAAGGCATCACTGGTGTCTTGATAAAACGCTGTAGTCATAAAATAACTGCTCTCCTTGGACAGGAAGACCGATGTTACATTCTCTATCAGACTAGAGGAGACAATATCAGCTCCTGATGGAGCTGATTCAATCAATAGAGATTCTGATAAATTATTCGCAGGAGTTGGAAAAATATAGGTGCTTTCTAAAATACTGCCTGACTGAGTTGCTTGTATGAGCCAAACTGTTGAGTTTTCAGCAGCGATATATCCAGTAGTCATTTCATATCCAGTGCTTGATGATTTGAAAGGAAGAGTAAATATAACACTACTTTCTCCATCCACTGATGTTAGACTGCCATTTACATAGTCTGTAGTAGGAACTATAGAAGTCGTTCCACTGGAAGGATATATGGCACTAGGTAGAATCACCACTGAGTCTGATGAGATATATAATGGCGAATCTGTAGCATGAATCTTCGACATTGAAGAAGGTTCTGTGAAGTTTGAATACTTATCCGGTGAAGAACTAGCGAGATCATTGAATGCTGATTCGGACAGTGACGAGTTGACTGTTTCACCATTGGCAAGGGGGACAACTGTTGTCGCTGAGACATCTGAAAAAGATGAATTGAATTCAGGAAGACTGCTTATGTCAGTCATTTCACGAGGAGGCAAGTATTCACTATGGATTGATTTGGCTGAGTCAATCATCGAGTCAGTTATCTGTGGATATTCCTCCCATATTGTGGGATACAATAACTGGCTTACTTCCCTTGTACTAGGGTCAATAAAATCCCAACCTGTGCGGGTATTAACTGGCCCAATATGGTCACTAGATTCCAGCCGTTCTGTGTCTGAAATTGAGGCACTTTCACTAGGTTCTGTGGAGGAAGAATACATTGTGGTCATACCGAGAAACTCCCAAAACTTGCTCAAATTCCATGTAAAAGTTGATGAATGCATAGTTTGTGTTGGACGGAAGGATGAGCTGGGATTAAGCGACACACTGGTTAATGATGGAATGGAGGTTAAACGAGCATAATGGCTGGAGGAGCTGGTGATTGGATGCGTAGTCCAAAGTATATTTTCTACGGATGACAGAGGCAGAGGTGAAGATGTGGAGGATATATAATCAGACATGCTGTCACCAAAGGTTAATATTGGTAGGGCACTGGGTGAAGCAGCTATAGGATCAGGCATTAAAGAGTTTGTCATGTCTGGGAGTTTGGACACTCTGGATTCTGATTTCTGATGACTCTGTAATAAAACATCCTTTGGTGCAGTGGCCAAACTTTCTGTAATCAGTCCTGTGATTTTGTTTATCACAGAACTCAACTGTTCAGGATCCTGGCTTGAATTGATGTACAATCTAGACGTAGAGAGTGGTGATAACCCAGCTGTTACAATTGTCTCCATGCTGGTGAACTGGGGAAAAATCAACTGAGAAGTGGGTTCAAAGATATCAGACTCTGTCACTGTTGTCACTGAAGGCCCCAAGTCACTCAGCCTATAATTCACTGATGGAGATAACGTCTGTAGGTGAAGTGATGACCGAGTTGAATCATCAATGGAAGGAAATACTGGAGCACCCGTTGACAACACTTCAGCTTCCTGCGCTGAATACTGTGAGACTGCACTGTTAGTTAACAACGTCTGTCTGAACAGTAAAAGAACAAAGAAGTACACGAATGATTTCATGGATATTCCGTTTATCAGTCTAGGGTAAGTTCTACAATAATTTGATCACTTTATAACAGATTTTAAGTACAAGCTATTTCCAGAGACTATTCTGTCAATATTTGGTTTTAATTGTTCAATACTGTTCACAGTTAGCATGGTGAGGTTGCTCTGCAATA
This sequence comes from Hanleya hanleyi, assembly GCA_036873755.1. Taxonomy (NCBI): domain Eukaryota; kingdom Metazoa; phylum Mollusca; class Polyplacophora; order Lepidopleurida; family Hanleyidae; genus Hanleya; species Hanleya hanleyi. Next base: position 7,502 of record JAVTVY010057229.1, on the reverse strand, counting down.
TGTTGACAAAAGAAAGGGAACTTTAAAGAGAAGTTTTATATTTAATTGACTTGGAAGATGAGTAAATTATTACAGACCTTATCAGGCAATTCTACTATATACATGTACTTTTGTCAAACACAAAATAATTCTGATTTGAGAAGAGGAACTTTTGTTAAAGCCATACAAATTTTGTTGTGTACAAAAACATGCTGACGTGAAGAACATCTCTAAGCCATTTGAACAATAGTTATTAGGGATGGAGAGAATAACTTACCTGAGGAATGGTTCTATGGCTGTCCCTCCGCTGGATTGTAAAAGTTCATCCAGAAAACTGTTCATCCCCTGAGATTCGGATATCTGCAGTGGAGAGTCCGTCTGCGGCGACACTGATATATCTCTGACATGTTGCTGACTAATTGGGTCAGAGAAGGAAATCTTAAGAAATTGCACTGCACTGGCTGTCGGTACACCATGACTAAGATCATCATCAACAGCATGAGTAGAGCCTGGAAACTGGCTTGCACTCTTTGTAACAATGTCCAAGTGTATTGATGAATCTGGATTGTGGACATCTGAATGTGCAGCTCCATCTGATGTAGATGTCACCGGAGACACTGGAGCTGTGACCAATAGTGTACTAGACTGTGTGGACTGATCAGCTGTGGGTGACATGATGCTTGCTGTAGTCAGATTAAACACAACTGGGTTATCACTCTTAACATAACTTGTTCCAACCAGTTTGGGAATGGAAATGCGAACTTGATTAATTAAAATGGGCGATGGAATGATTTCTATAGAACTACTACTAATCAGAACTAAACTGGTAAATAAAGAAACAGAAGGAGATAAAACTGGTGGACCTTGTGATTGCGAAGTAGTTTCAGCCTCAGTAATGACCAACTCCAACAGTGTCATGTTATCATGAGAGGAGAACAGGATATCTGAATTCTCATAAAGTCTGTCGTTGGCAGTGAAAGGTGTGATCTCACGGTCAAGTAAAGTTGGCAGAATGTTTGGAGTTTTGCCAGAAAAGGGCATAAAATTATTCAGCATCTGGCTGCTCAGAATTGCCCTGCTTGTTGGTGTCACAGAAGGAAGAGAATTCAGGTAACTCCCATGTCCACCACCAGGGGGTGCAATCGAACTTTGCTCCAAAGATGACACTTTTCTTTCAACAGCAAAAGGTATTCTTGAATTGTAATGATTGCTGTTAATATTTGAATGACTATTAAGTACATGCGATGGTGAAACTGGGACGGATGAAGATTTGACATTTTGGAATGTCTGGAATAACGACGGAGTCGGTTGCCGTAAAAATTCTTTGATGAATGGTGAAGCAGATGTCGGAGTATCAGCAGTAAAGAAGACAGTGTTAGTAGAAGGTTGTAGACTATCTATATTAGCAGGAGGCTCATGCAGAGCTGTTAATGATGGTAAAACACTCCATGAAGATGATGAAGTAAGAAGCTTGGAGGATGGAGTTGAAATGAAATCTACAGGGTCTGTGACTCTCCACTGCTCAGTGGCTATGTTACCTGGAAAATTGGAGAAAGCAAAACATTTAATTATATTTTAAAATCCAGTATTATTTTTAAGATTAAATTATCTTCCCTTTACATCAGATCTAGTTTGCTAACAACTTGACTCTCATCGTGCATGTGGCTGTGAAGAACTGGAAATCAATTTACTTTTAAATACAGTTGAAATTACATTCTTGTGATTCAGTTGATTACATGTGCATGTACACGTAATTCAAGTGTTTCATGCATTGTGTAAACAATGTAAACAGAAAATAACCAACTGTGAAACAAGGGTGATAACTCTCCAATACAAATGTAACCACACTGGAGTACTTCCCCTTCTTTGAACAATCATATTATCCTTCAGTCCACATGTCAATGTGTGTGTGTAAATTAAGGGATGGAAAGTGGTGCAAATGTATATACATGTCATAAATCTAGCTGACACATTAACCCATGTATCACACATGTAATTTTGAGGACACAATTCTAGCGAGATCTTAAACATAAATATTTCAAACTTTGTGCACTGTAAACATTCAATCCATCATTCTGACAGTTAGCCTACAATACATCAAACCTATGTATAATATCTAAAAAGAACACACTGTACTACATTATCACCTGAAACAGGCTAGTTATATTGATCGTACATATGTATATAGCAACTCTTGCTCTTAACATTTCTATCATATTATTAAGGGAAATGGTTCAGACATTCAGGCCTCAATTTAAGGTGGTAACCTGTTTTCAGGTTGCCTGGAGGTTGCCATATGAAAAATAGTGGTAACCTATTTTCAGGTCCCCATAATTTTGACTAATAATATGACATTAGGTTAATAATTATGCAATAGGTTCCCACAGGTTACCAGTGTAGAATTCATGGTAACCTGTTGAGAGGTTACCATCAGCACTCCTTAAATTGAGGCCTGGACATTACACTTAAGGCCCACTCAATAATATTGACCACCCTTTGACAATAAACACGACATAAAAATCAACAACAAGTCATTTCAAGCTGGACGATATACATGGACTGCTGATGAAACAACAGGCTGAAATGACTCAATACCTGGCCAGGTAAACTCGTTAGGCAGTCTGGGGTTCACCACCCAGCAGGTGGAGGTCTAAATGTCCTCACAGTGTTCAAACAGGGCAACATTTGAACACACGTCTCCATTTGTGTAACAAACATGCCATAGCTGGATTTCTGCCCAAGATGCCAACAGATTAAATCAAATATAAGAGATTATCACCTCCAGTAAAGACTGGTTCATCATGTCAGCATAGCCTGGAAGACAACATGCTGGCTACAGAGTAAATCCAGGCTAGGTGGATGTTCAGACATGATTACAGCTGATTAACCAAGTGTTATGACTGTAATTAATTGAAACAAGAAAATCAGTTTAAATGTGAACTAGATGTTAACATGGTTTCACGACACTTCAAAAACTAAACTTGATTCAATGCGATATTAAAGCCTCAAGTCGCCAAAGATAATACTGTAGTGCTGTTCCTCAATCGTACAAATACAAGATAATACTGTAGTGCTGTTCCTCAATGGTACAAATACAAGATAATACTGTAGTGCTGTTCCTCAATCGTACAAATACAAGATAATACTGTAGTGCTGTTCCTCAATCGTACAAATACAAGATAATACTGTAGTGCTGTTCCTCAATCGTACAAATAGAAGTTTAATCCTATCTTTCAAGTACACCTAAATTTATCTCTAGGTGCAGTATTAACATGCATGCCGACCTGTTATTGAGTGAATCATCCAGCTACAATGTACATAAATAATAGACACAAATTTCTGTAACAACAACCAATCTTCACTTTTTTGGTGTCACTCAATTTGGAGAAAACTTTATATATTATATGTATTATAAATGCACATGTGCATAACATATAATTTTTGAAGAGCTTGTCACAGTCGAGATAATGTCATTACTAAACCTGCCAAACCTTCAAAATACTGGCCAAACCCACATGATGACACACAAGGTTATGACGTGTTGGATTTTAAGGAATTGCACAAATATATATATATACTTCAAAGATACACTACAGCGTGCACATGCTGCACCTAGTTGCGTGACATCACCAAACATCTGACAATCCGAAGACACAGGCTCAGTAGTACAGATATAACCTGCCACCTGAATCAGACACACAGACAGACATATATAGGTAATCCATTGTAAAGTCAGGATAAAAGGGTGCAACCAAATATACATACATGTATATATCTTCGTAGGAAGAGTTCAATTTTTCTTTCAACAATTGTTCATTTTACAACTGATGAGCACGTACTACGTACATGTAGCTGGCCAATCCTCAGTGCTGTAATGGTGCCATTACTTTAAGCATGGAGTAGGATTTGTTGATGCATATTTATTACCACACAGTCAGGTTTATCACTACATAATATAACTATTCCAATGTACATTCTCCCATGTCAAAGTTTGTAACCTCTCAAACTGTGGGTGTAACAATATGGTGCAACAGGTGCATGCAGTCTTCACTGGCATCATATTATAATGATTTGAGAGGAAAGTCTTAAAACAAACGTGCATTCATCATATTATAATGATTTGAGAGGACAAACAAACGTGCATTCATCATATTATAATGATGTAGGAGGACAGTGCTGACAAACAAACATGCATTCATCATATTATAATGATTTGAGAGGACATTGCTGACAAACAAACGTGCATTCATCATATTATAATGATTTGAGAGGACATTGCTGACAAACAAACGTGCATTCATCATATTATGATTTGAGAGGACAAACAAACGTGCATTCATCATATTATAATGATGTAGGAGGATAGTGCTAACAAACATGCATTCATCATATTATAATGATTTAGGAGGACAGTGCTGACAAACAAACGTGCATTCATCATATTATAATGATTTGAGAGGACATTGCTGACAAACAAACGTGCATTCATCATATTATAATGATGTAGGAGGACAGTGCTGACAAACAAATGTGCATTCATCATATTATAATGATTTGAGAGGACATTGCTGACAAACAAACGTGCATTCATCATATTATAATGATTTGAGAGGAAAGTGCTGACAAACAAATGTGCATTCAACATATTATAATGATTTGAGAGGAAAGTGCTGACAAACAAATGTGCATTCAACATATTATAATGATTTGAGAGGAAAGTGGTGACGTGCATTCATCATATTATAATGATTTGAGAGGACAAACAAATGTGCATTCATCATATTATAATGATTTAGGAGGACATTGCTGACAAACAAACGTGCATTCATCATATTATAGCAGGATGCCAGAAGTGAGAAGGCTTCAGGATGCAAAGCCTTGCATTCATCATAGTATAATGATTTGAGAGGACATTGCTGACAAACAAACGTGCATTCATTATACTATATAATGATTTGATAGGACATTGCTGACAAACAAACATGCATTCATCATATTATAATGATTTAGGAGGACATTGCTAACAAACAAACGTGCATTCATCATATTATAGCAGGATGCCGGAAGTGAGAAGGCCTCAGGATGCAAAGCCTTTCATTGGACTTTCCAGCAAATAATGAAATCTCATGTGAAACACGGGCGAAGAGCATTTCCCCAGATAATTTTGTAACACATAATTTGGTACTCACAGGGCTTTAGATCTCTCCAATTTGGGCACAACCCCTATTAGGGGTGGCAATTTTTTTTAGAATGGGACAGAGGGTGGGGCACATACCCCTGGAGGATGAGCAATCAGGAATCATCCCTGGTAGAAGTGCCTCTGAGAAGGGATTTCTTCACCAATGGGCGAAACCCAGTGTGAGGCAACACCAAATTTATTTTGCATTTCATGGGCCCACCTACATTAAAAAATTGAATAAAAATAAAATGTCAAATTGCCACTTTTATATTTCCTATGAAAGTTTGAATATAAAGACTTTAACCCCCTTTTTATTCCTGATTGTAAGAATTAGGCTGTTGTATTCTATCTGAAAGAATGCCAGCAAATAAAAAAGCCAAACCACAAAAAATAAATACCTTTCACTATAATTTTTCACTGTAAGTCAGCGAATTGTTGTTGTTGTAAAATGCTGCTAATACTAGTTAGGCAATATCCACATTCAATGTAAAGCAGGAACCTTCACTGACTCAGTGATCTATCACTCTGTCATGGTATCCATATTTCGACAGTGATGCAGAAATGGAGGGTGTTTCAACAGCTCAGCCTATACAGCATGGTTTAAGTTACTGTTGAAGCATGAGGCTGCTGGAACACATGCAAAATTCACTAGATTGTTCTGGAAGACAACCACAGCTACAACAAATAAATTTGGAGTGTATGTTGGCAGTTAACATGTGACTTAACATGCAGTTTTTGACCTTGAGAAAATAGGTCAATGTCAGTCATATTCATTGACTTCAGGTCCATCATCAGTTGCATATGTGATATCAATTTAGAAAGCCTAGCTATATTTCATGTTATATCATAACATAAAGTATATAACCTTGAGAAAATAGGTTCAGTCAACTGGGATAAGCTTCTAGTCAGTCACCAATTGCACAAATATGATGAATTTGGAGAGCCCATCTTCACTCCTTTAAAAATTATTGCTAATGCTAAATTTGACCTCGATAAAACAGGTGAAGGTCAGTCAATTTCATTAATTAGGCTTCTGATCCATCACCAGCTGCATATGTGGTATGACAAGAAAGATGGGCAGACAGAGAGACCGACAGACAGACAGACAGATGACACGGAAAATTCAGTTCATTTTGGAGCATCATTAAATATCATCTTCAAAGTCTAAATATTCTGTCAAAATTCACCAGAACACACCATTTTACTTCAATTATAGAGAAGAAAAGCAACTTCGAGTAGGGATCACAATTTTATTCTGTATATTTCGCTATTAGTTCTAGCATCTTAAGCAGTGAACAAAGTTACAAACAGCTCCATATGCACAGTATGTATACAAGGCATAATGTGATCTTAGCCAATACACATTTATGAATAGGTAAGCCAGTGAATTATGTCCGTCAGGTTGGACGGATATTAAAATGCCGCCATTTTCAGAAATTGTAAAATGTTAAGCGATAACCTGACAGTGATCTACAAATGGTGTGATTCAGGTGTTACAATACACACTCCACAAATGTTGTAACTCGCATGGGAATATACAATTATGAAACATGCGAGTTACAACATTTGTAGGTTTCCATCAACTCTGATTTAGATTGCCAAGAAAATTATACCTATATTATCTTAAAATGACAGTCCTTATCCAAACTTCATGACATGTAGAAATATTCAACGTAGGTACATACTCACTATATCACCATATTTTATTCATTTATGCAGTTTATTTAGTTCTTGCCAGATAAGCAGATTATGTATTGCTTTCATCAATTAGAGTGTGTATTGTATCACCTGAATCACACCATTTGTAGATCACTGTCAGGTTATGACTTAACATTTAACAATTTAACAATTTTGACGTTAAGTCAGATAAATGAGATTTTTCATTTAAGTGGCAATTTGGTTCACACCAAAAGGGAATTATCATGTCGGCAATCTTATATTTATGCTTGGCAACCTAGAATAGAACAGTTTTTAAATATTTCTCCAAGCGAATTGGTTAATTTTCATTTCAAGAAAAACTTTTTTTTTTGAGACGCAAAAAACTTGCATTTATAGTTATGCCAGCTACACCAAAATCTTTTCAGCACATTGACTATCCTTCAAGACCATTGTAATAAAATTTCAAAGAAATCAGACAAGCCGTTCAGACGAAATCGTCAGAGACAGGTTTACCTATGCTCTGACTACAACGCCACCTAGTGGTGAGCAGCGGGTATCGAAACACAACCAGACAAATTTCCCAGGCCTAAGCAGATAGCACACAAAGTCTGACCCGAAAATATTTAACGGTTTCAGAGGATTTCAGAGATATTCACGTTTAAAGTCATGGCGGCGGCGGCGAATC
>JAVTVY010057227.1:0-29225 GCA_036873755.1 Hanleya hanleyi | reverse complement strand
GAGCTCCGAGCTCCAAGAGCTCCGGAGCTCCGACGCCACCACCGGGCGTTGACGGGCGTTGCTACAAGAGAACTCGCATGAGCTCCGGTGTGTGCAGCGTGTATGTGTGTGTATGCGCCTGTGTGTATTGGTGTGTGTCTGGGTGTATGTGTGTGTGTGTGTGTGCGTGTGTGTCTGTGTATGCATGTGTGCATGCGTCTGTGTGCGTGTGTGTGTGTATGCGTGTGTATATGCATGCGTGTGTATGCGTGCGTGCGTGTATGCAAGTGTGTGTATGCGTCTGTGTATGCGAGCGTGGGCGTGTGTGTGTATGCAAATGTGTGTTTACGTCTGTGTGTGTGCGTGCGTGTGTGTGTGTGTGTAGGCGGTTGTGTGTGTGTATGTATGTGTATGCATGCCTCTGTGTGTGTGTATGTGTGTGCTTGCGAGTGTGTTTCTTGGATCGGAGCTCTTGGAGCTCAAAGCCTGTGGAGCTCAGAGCTCGGAAGTGACTTTGCATATGACCTCATAGGAAATTCACTTCGCTTCCGTTCACGTGACCGAACTGCCCGCGTAGCCCCAGCGCGCAAAGGTTTCCACCGCGGTGGAAACCTTTACACCGCGCGCGCCGGGGTCAAAGGGCAGTTCCGGTCACGTGAACGGAAGCGGAAGTGACCTCACAGAGGTCATATGCAAATGTCACTTCCGAGCTCTGAGCTCCACAGGCTTTGAGCTCCAAGAGCTCCGATCCAAGAAACACACTCGCAAGCACACACATACACACACACAGAGGCATACATACACATACATACACACACACAACCGCCTACACACACACACACACGCACGCACACACACAGACGTAAACACACATTTGCATACACACACACACACACGCTCGCATACACAGACGCATACACACACTTGCATACACGCACGCACGCATACACACGCATGCATATACACACGCATACACACACACACGCACACAGACGCATGCACACATGCATACACAGACACACACGCACACACACACACACACATACACCCAGACACACACCAATACACACAGGCGCATACACACACATACACGCTGCACACACCGGAGCTCATGCGAGTTCTCTTGTAGCAACGCCCGTCAACGCCCGGTGGTGGCGTCGGAGCTCCGGAGCTCTTGGAGCTCGGAGCTCCGGAGCTCTTGGAACTCGGAGCTCGGTAGCTCTCGGAGCTCCGGAATTGAGATAGGGTTCATAGGTGTTTTTCCCCTATTTTAGGGGTAAAGTCCGCTTTCCGCTTTTTTCTGGAGAAAGTTTTACATGCATCCACCCCATTGACTTGATAGGCAGGTCCCAATAAGCCCGGGGACCGATATTAGCCCTTTTGTCTAGGGTTGATAGGTGTTTTCCTCTATTTTAGGGGTAAAGTCCGTGTTCCGTTTTTATATTTTAGGGAAAAAATCCTAATTTTACATGCACCTATCCATGACTGGATGCTCCTTCACGACTGCTTGACATTGATACCTCATTCGACCCAATCGGCCCACTAGGGACCCACTTTGACCCTAAAACGTCTATTTCCATACCCTTGGTCCACCGCGCATGCGCAGCATGCCGCTAGTTCAACCCCGCACCCAGCCCATCAGATGCCCCCTCCCCTAAGCTTCACTTTGATACCTCACTCGACCCCATCGGACCATTTTATCTACGGACTACTTTTTCTCCGCGGAGGCGACCGCATTACCGCCAGACATGACCTCATCACCGCGGAGGAATACAAAGGTCAAAGGTTAACCGAACTATAGTCGTCAATACTTGGCACACAGCCAAGGCTGATGCAATCCAGTACATGTCCGGACATGCCTTGAACTGGTGGCGCCGCCTGTCGGATTCTTTCGGGAAATCACGAGTTATCCCTCAAGTGTAAGTGCACGCATTCTGACCAAGGATGGCTCCTCTCCACTCCAAATACTTGCCTTCATTGTCCCAAAATGATCACTTGCGCTACTACTCGTCCTGATGACGTCACCCTTGACATCACAGATGACGTGGACAACCCACAATTCGGGGTCTATACCCCGAGAGCTACAAAATGACACCCTACACCATGCATTCGGAGCAATAGTGGTCCATCTCTACACCAAATACTTTCCTTCACTTCCCCAAAATGGCCACTTTACTTACTACACCCAATTGTGCATGCGCAGATTGACTCGACTTGCAATAAAAAACACACCATTCTGATTCTACCCGACAAAATCTTCACTTTGACACCTCCCACAACCCATTTGGACCACTAGTGGGCCATATCGGCCCCAAAATGTCTATTTCCATACTGCGGTCTGCCTGCGCATGCGCAGAATGACGATATTCCTACCCCACACCCACCCAGTCGGATGCTCCCTCACGTGTGCTTCACATTGATACCTCACCCGACTCCAACAGACCACTAGTGGCCCACCTAAACCCCAAAACGTCTATTTCCATTCCTTTTTCCCACAATTCCCTGTCTGCGCATGCGCGGAATGTTGAATGCGGACGCTACACTAGTCCAGGCAGATGCTCCTAGAAGACGAAAAACAGATTTTTATTGGCATGTGCTAGTCTCTATATTAAAAGAAAACCATTATCTGATCTCTTACAAATACAGGATAATGTCACATCAGCAATGGACAAAGAAAAGTATATAGAAATTCTGTTCAACCTTCCATCAGAACATGGTGAAATAGCGATGTACATACGTAATATATATAGGAACGACCAGACAAATGCCCAACCCAGCTGAGTCTACTTAGTTCTATCTTCTTTCTTTACAAATTGATATTGCCACAGTAACAGGCTTTATCTCTGTATCCATTGTCTTTTATATTATTTTGTTATTATTATGGCATTTGCCATACTCTATATGTGAGAGAATAGAATAGAATAGAACTTTATTTATGCTAATCAAAGCGCCCGCAAGGAGCCAACAATCAAAACATTACAAAAATTCCAACATTACCTATCAAAACAGCCCACCCCTCATTTTGCTGATTCCCTCCCCATACCCGAGATACATACCACTAAACAATATATCATGTAATATACAAGTACCATACACGGTCTTTTAACTACTGGTTTATATTTTGTTTTGCTTACTGCTGGTGTCACTTCGGAAGATAGACACTTTATGCAGGAACTCTGCTACAGCTAAACAAATCAGTGGACTCTCATTGCTAAGTATCCAGGTAAATTGAGTCGAGCAATAAAAAGAATTGAATTGACTTGTTTGTATTATTGAAATTACCTTGTATACGTAATATATAGTAATTGTTCACCTGAATAAAACATTGTTTCACGTTCTATCAGAATTCACGCATTATTTATTTGTAGCCGAAAAATAATGTTTTCATCAAACTGAGAAATACAAAATCTTTCAGACTTTCAAGGAGGGCCTTGAAGACGGTCGAATTACCCACACCACCCCAAATTTATAAGCCGATATTCTATTCTGTGAAAGCTGGATATGAAAACTCACTGAGTCACCCGTGCACTCGCAACAATTCGCAACAGTGTAATGAAATGTGTTCATTATTTAGGCGCTAATTTTCTACGACCTATACAGCCAACGTGGTTTATTAATATGCACACACATATCTTTTTCTTATAGTTCATTGGCTGAATACCATCTGTTTTGCCACACATACCCCACGTGGGTGTATGGGGGGGGGAGAAATTCATCTACCGTCACACCCCAGAAACAGAAAACCGCTGGGGTGTCGACACCATGACACCAGGAAGAGCCAGGAAACATGTGTGTGTGCCGTTGGCCGAAATCATTAGCTTGATAGTTTAGTGTTTTCATTTCATCCATGTGGTAAACTGAAGACCGGATTTATACCGATGGAAATATCTGTGAATTTCGAAAAAATCCGTGACAAGCCAAGAAACAGAAAACCGCTGGGATGTCGACACCAAACCAGGGAGCATGTGTGTGCCGCTGACCAAAATCATTAGCTTCATAGTTTAGTGCGTTCATTTCATCCATGTGGTATACTGAACACCGGATTTACCGATGGAAATATCTGTGAATTTCGAAAAAATATATATGGAATGAGATTCGTGGTGATACCCATATTTTTTTAGGATACGAATGCATCGTGATGAAGGCTTCATGGTGTGTTATACCCACCTAGGAAAAAAACAGCCCCCAGATATGCATCAAACGCCGGGAGTATGGAATATAGGTATACATCGGGACTAAACTCTTTTATCAGGTAAGCTAGACTTTAGTACTATACTTGCGTTGAACCCCATGCAGACAACCTATTCAAATTTCAATGCATTGGCAACATAGCGTCGCACGAAATATACTCCCCCCTGTTGACAGGATTGTGTTATACTCCCACAACAACAGACAATTTGAAGACAATTTTCTAGCGGGACTTACCCCACAGTCTCACCTCGGTGAAACGTAAACACTGGCGAGAAAGCACGTGGCCCAGGCTAATCAAACATGCCGAAAGGTGCAAATAATGGCTCAAGTAAAGGCAAGGGTAAACGCAAAATAGATATCCTCTGTTTTGCCACGCCACCCACCCCACGTGGGCGTATGGGCGACGAAATTAATTTAATTAAAATTAATTAATTAAAAGCCCAGAAGTAGAAAACCGCTGGGGTGTCGGGACCAAACCAGGGAACATGTGTATCGCCTCGCAGCTCAGGGGCTAGCTCCCATGTGCGGGCAGTTTTTGGTGAGTTTTTGGCCTCGCGAGGCCGGGGAAAAATATCAAACTTGTTTGATAATTTCGCCTCGAGAGGCCAAAGCCTCACAGCTCAGCAGTTTTCTTGGACCGCCCAATGAATCGCATGTTATTTTCACGGGATTCACACGCACGACTCTTCAAAATGGTCTTGAAGAAGACATGGTTAGAACTATAACATATACATATGCGTATACAAGCACAACACCACGATAAACAGAATGAAAAGGTCTTATTTTCACTCTAACTAGCTTAAATATAGTTTCAAACGGTTCAGCGTATAGTTCGATACTTCTGTCTTCACGTTATCGGAGTACATGTGCTCGCCAACGGGGGCGTGGTCATGAGCACATGTGCTGAGAGGGTGTGGTGAATTCTGGTGTCTCGATTGGCTGTGACGTAGAAACGTCAAGCGGGTCAGGCTGGGTGCACGGCGTGGAGTGAGAATGTAACCATTCTAGTCGGTGTGCGGCACAAGAGAACACGCTTTCTTATTTTAAATGTTTGGCTAAGATTCATCTACTCAAATAACTTGGAAAGGGAGCTTGCGTACCGACAGTTAATAAATATTATTATAGTTGTACTGAATTTGAATATAATCAATTTCAAATCCGTTTGTTGGCGCCGTTCCTCCGCATGTCCGGGCCTCACTGCACGCAAAGGTTGGCGTCGATCTGCGTGAGTGCGAAAGCTCTCACACCACAGTACAAATCATGAAATGGGATAAAAGTCATCAAACTCTAACCTCAGGAAATTGATGTAATATACACCTCTATCATAAATGTACAACATAAATGTAAATATAGATACCGTGGCATAAATTAGAGAGAGCATTTCAGTACACCTAAAAAAAAAATGAAACCTGGACGGGTATCCTTCATCTCGAGGGGTCGCAAGTTCGATTCTTGCTTTCATTATGTGAGTGTGTGTTGGACATGTGATTTTTAAATTTTATGATCACCAGACTATAGCTTGAATGTTTTATGAACGCTAAATATAGGGGGGGAAATGACAACATTGTGGCCTAACCATAACCGTTGACAGCTGGAAAAGATGTAAAAATAGATAAAAATTAGATAGAGCAGCTCAATACACCTAAACGGTATAGTTCAACCCCACACCCAGCCCATCAGATGCCCCCTCCCCTAAGCTTCACTTTGATACCTCACTCGACCCCATCGGACCATTTTATCTAGGGACTACTTTTTCTCCGCGGAAGCGACCGCATCACCGCCAGACATGACCTCATCCCCGCGGAGGAATACACAGGTCATGGACGCTGGGTTATAGGGTACAGGCATACAAGGTCCAGTTTTCGACACCAGATGACCATATTCCGACAAAATGGTCACTCACGCAGACACGTAGGCACCAGACCATCAGGATGGTCCTATACCTCCCATACCCCATTATAGGCATTTTCCCGTAATTTAGAATAAAGTCCGTGTTCCATATTTTTTCAGGAAACTTTTTACATACACCCACCCTGGAACTAGGGGGAGATAACTCTATTGATAGGCGAGCCCCGTTAAGCCCGGCGACCTATATATCCCCCATACCCCATATAGGTATTTTCCCGGATTTTTCGATAAAGTCCGAGTTCCGTTTTTTTTTTTTTCAGGAAAAAATTTACATGCACCCACCCAGCCATCAAATACCCCTTCAACAATCCTTTTTATTATGCGTGAACATCATAGGAATGCATGTACTGACCTGTCTGTGGGGGTTTTCCACAATAAAAATCGCCTCCTTTTATACGTTTTTCTACAATCCGCCATCTTAAACCCACCTCCACCAACCACAAATCGCCGCCATCTTAAACCCACCTCCACCAACCACAAACCGCCGCCATCTTAAACCCACCTCCACCAACCACAAACCGCCGCCATCTTAAACCCACCTCCACCAACCACAAACCGCCGCCATCTTAAACCCACCTCCACCAACCACAAACCGCCGCCATCTTAAACCCACCAACCACAAACCGCCGCCATCTTAAACCCACCTCCATCAACCACCAAGCCGCCGCCATCTTAAACCCACCTCCACCAGCCACCAAGCCGCCGCCATCTTAAACCCACCTCCACCAACCACCAAGCCGCCGCCATCTTAAACCCACCTCCACCAACCACCAAGCCGCCGCCATCTTAAACCCACCTCCACCAACCACCAAGCCGCCGCCATCTTAAACCCACCTCCACCAACCACCAAGCCGCCGCCATCTTAAACCCACCTCCACCAACCACCAAGCCGCCATCTTAAACCCACCTCCACCAACCACAACACATGCGCACACCGCCACAATACCGCCACATTTTTTTCGCTGTGACGTCACAAAAGGTTCTGCGCATGCGCAGTGAAGCGCCATTACGTCTATCTGCTCTTACATTACTACTTGCCTCTGCTGTCTTCGACTAAACAAAACCACAGACGGGAAGAAATAAGCACACCTACTAATTAACCCAGAAACTCTGGCTGTGATAGGTGAATATAGGTGAGGGGCGTGGCATTCCTATCACAGCCCAGATCGAGGGTGGGTTAAATTTTGGCGATAAAAATTTAGCTCGCGAAAAGCGGCTTTTCGCTGACGAAAATAACAAAACGGGAGAGAAAAAAAATGCCAATTTGATACAGTTTGACCGACCTGAGCTTCTTTGTCCATGTACCATCTATCATGGCTGTTTTGATGCTGACAAAATGTGATCAAATGTGTGAGAAAAAACCTCCATTGATTTTAACGTTTTCGCGCCTTTCCAACATCTTGTAAGAATATGACCTTCGCTATTTTTATGTCGTGACCTTTCTGATCACGTGAATAAACAGACGTCGCTATTGGTTTAAAACCAGCGTGGATGACGTGAGTCAAAAGGTCAACCCCATTCTGCGCATGCCCCTGTAAACTGTGGAGAAAGAAACACGACGGTTTTATTGACAAAATCCGTGTTTGATGGGAGATTCCATCTAATTAAAGGAGTCATTAGGTGGTTGTCATAGTGCTGGAGATGCCAAATCATATTATTTATTCGATAAAATGCTTTTTGTGCCTCTGTCTCAATTCCCCACGCCGTGTGCAGTTAAAGATCTCGAGCGACTGACGTCTTATTTATTTTTTTCCTTTTCGGTCTGTATTAGTGATTCGGGCTAAGGGGTCAGCAACAACAACCCCCACAGAAAAATAGACTCCTTAGCCGATGTTTTCGGGCTAACCTACTAATGTGTCAAATAGACAGTCACAAGGGCTCTCATGTGAAGTAAATGCTGATACACTGAGCATAATATAATTCTCTCACACAAACTACTTGACATGGATACAGGTAACTTGGAAATGGTCACCCTCCAAAATGGAATACACATCTTAGATTCTATCAAATGAATGGAGTACCGTATCGTTTATGTGTGGGATTCACGATGGGGAGAAGTGTCCTATTTTGCTGTCACCAAGCCTAAAATGAAACTACATTCAAACTGTCCCTGTGAGGTATGCCGTGAGGTATTTTTAGCATATTCTGGTTTGGATCAATAAGCTGGTTAAACAATCATCTCATCTGTCCAACCGAAAAACTTTAGTCAATTTGGTAACAAAGGATGGCACACACTGTAACCCAAAGTGATATATTGAAATACATGTATAATGGCCACAGGGAAGTAGAGAGTATTATTACAAAGATTGTTGCAGAGATTATTATTACAATGATCGCTGGAGCTGTAAAAGTTCGGGATTCAGGCAGTTGTTATTGATGTGTGTGAATCCCTTCTGTGCGGCAACTTCCCTTACAACATCTGGATCCCATGCAAAATTAAGAACAGCGGCTGGAGCGAGGCCTAATTGAGTCAATGTCAAATCCTCCTCTGTTAGTCGTTGGCCGGTGGAGGTCGACAACGTAAAGGGTATCCAATCATTGACAAGACTTACTCTGACAAATTCCAAGGCATGCACAAATTTTTCAGTTGAATGGAACGTCCCTTGTAACAATCTACCATCGGAAAAGCGAATGCGAATCAGCACATACCGGTGTTTCCGCAATTCTTTCAGCTTATCCCTCTCCCGCATGGCTTTCGTTCGAAGCATGTCGGCGGCTTCCTGTCGTCGCTGTTGTTCTCGTTTCATTTCCTCCGGCGTGATATTGTAAAATTCATCTGGAATGGCAAATCTGGAAGCGACAGTCTGACTGGAAGGACTGTACACCTTCACGTTACGATCCAGCTCGGCCTTAATTGGATAAGCCGCAACCAGAGCTTCTTTAAGCATGTTTAACCGATCTGTATCTTTGGCGTATTCTTCTGTGAGAACGTAGAAATCCTCCTCCCCAGTTTCAAATGGAAGGTGCATTATGCGGAAGCCTGCTGCCTGTAAAACCTCTTCTGCACCTCGACATGGTTTTACGCGTGTTTGAAAAGCCTTGTTATTGACCCGGATCTTTCGGAATTTTTCATTGTCCGGATTTTGCAGGACATTGTCTATATATTTACAAAGCGTCTCCACGCAGACTTTTACTCTCTCGCGATCTTTGTTCAGGGTCTGGATCATCAATGCTGATGTCATCTCCGGCTCATCTGCCAGCTGCGAAAGTAAAAACTCCTCGATGTACCCATCCATTTCCACTTTGGGAAGCACAGCTGGACCTATATCTGGACATTTGAAGAGAACAGTAGATATCATAGGAGCTGCGTCTTTAGTGATGTCTTTGGGTCCAGCAGCAGCCTCTGCAGTTTCTCTCAGCCTCCATTTCCCTCCTCACCTAAGCTTTGATCCCTCCAAATGATGAATCTGGCGAATGAGTAAATAAGTAGGATTTAACATTTTCAGATAAGGTGGCATTCAAGAATAACATAAACAATGATGGAACATTCAGGATTAACTCCTACGTATACAGCTTAACTTTTGCGGGAGAGAGAGCAGAAAATATTCTTTTTTGTTTGTTCTGGTACAAAGTATTCAAATGCTCGTAATAATACACAAATTATGTTAATTCCTCTAATAAATTGTGATAATTCAATCACCCCAGAATTACTGTGGCTTACAGTTAGGCATGCACAAACTTGCAAACTAGAAAGCCAATAAAACCTCCTACTTCTTCAGAAATTTGAGCTTTTCTTTTAGTAAAGTGTAGTACACCAATTCCATATGGTGTGAGAGTAGCTTCAACTTTGAAATTGTTTGACAGACATGATGTCGACATGATGTAGAAGATGTTGACCCGATGTCAGTCCAATCTTTACATCTGATCTTCACAAGTTTTGTAAAATGATTACATGTATGTCAGCTGTTTGGAAAAACCATCTTGATATATCATCATGTTGAATAAATGGCTAAAACTTGTAAATTGTTCTTGGGACAAAAAAAAATCGCCAATGATACGACCAAAATTGGGTCAGCCTCTGTCAAAAGAGGAGCAACATTGGGTGCACACTGGATCAAAACTGGGCCAAATTTGGGGAGTGGGGGCGAATTTGGCACACTCAAGTTTGTTTTACTCGTATGACATATATGATGAGTCAGTTTGGTTGATGGAGGAATCCGTTGTACCCGGGGAGAACCACCGCCCGTCGACAAGTAACTGATAAACTTTCAAAGTTGGGCGCGAACCTGTGCCAGTTCAGTGGTGTGAGGCTAGCGGTCACCAGCGAAGCGCCTTAGGTCACTCGGCCACCGAGGGTCCTGCCAACTTTGGGCCCACATTGGGTCAAGAAGGGCCAGCATATCTAGAGTGTTCACTTCTTTGTTGAAAAAATGAAAATTGGAAATGAACTCCATTCATTGTGAAGAGAGCATAAGTGAGAGTTGTTACAACTCTCCCTCACCTGCTTTGGGCTGTTCTGACCTGGCCGTTGCTGCCTCTGTTGCCCACTGTGCCTCTGCTGATGGAGCCATCCTTTGCTCTCTGCCGGTTGTGGAGGTCCGGATACTTGACCCAGAGAGGGGCGATCTTTCTTCTGCAAACTTATGCCCTGAGTCTGCTTTCTTAAACTTTTTCTGAAAGAATTTTTTAATAAAAGACATGCTTGCTTATTTCATACGGTCTAACAGTTCAGCACGTTGAAGTTTACTGGGATAAGTAGATAGTTTTACTCTCTTCAAATGTAGGCCTGTACTATTTTCCATTCCATCATTAACATCGTTATCTTCCTCAGATACCTGTCTGTTGTTTGCCACAACTGAAACAGAAATGAAGTGATATTAGCACAGAAATTAAACAGAGAACCTTATTTGCATCTCATGATTACTGGTGTGTGACCAGTCAGCATAGATTTGATGACAGTAGTCTGGATATAATGATGTTGACAGTCTCAGTTAAATTTATTCACCCATGAACACTGTACATATTTAAAATATCTTCAACTTGTATGTACACGTGTAACGATTTTAATAATATGTTCAAGGTTGTGCCGCCCTATGTCTGTCTCGTGGCGTCACTTCCGGGGCCGGTCACGTGACCGGAAATGACCTTTGACCCCAGGCTTCCGGTCACGTTACCGGAATTTGCAGCGCCTGGGGTCAAAGGTCATTTCTGGTCACGTGACCGGCCCCGGAAGTGACGTCACGAGACAGGTGGCGCCCCCCTGGCGACCATCTGCGGAAAAATAGGCTCCAATTTCCCCTTTTACAATAGCGGATATTAATAATGGTGCAACAAAAAAGGGCCGGGTGGCGCCCCCTGTCGGGAGTAGGTCAATAAGGGTCCGCGTCCCCTTTTACAAAGCGGATCTTAATAATGGTGCACAGGGGTTCACTCCCGGGGTCTCCTGACAGCCCGGAGTTATCTCCCCCTAGTTCCAGTTTTTGCCACCAGGGGCAACGAGGGGACCTGGCGATACATGTATATACCAGTCATCAAGTGTGTGGTGGTGTTGGTGGTGGTGGTGATAGTGGAGTGTGGTGTTGGTGTTGGTGGTGGTGGCGTTGACGGGCGTCAACGCCCGGTGGTGGTGGTGGTGGTGGTGTTGGTGGTGGTGGTGGTGTTGTGTGGTGGTAGTGGTGGTATGTGGTGGTGGTGGTGTGTGGTGGTGGTGGTGTGTTTATAGTGGTGGTCTGTGGTAGTGGCGTTTGGTTATGTGCTGCAGCATAAGGAGACGGACCAAGTCCGATACTTTTACCCGAGCAGTAACATCCGGGTATTTGACCAACCGTTTACCATCATTATCCGGGCGTCACTAAAGCCCGTGCTGGACCAAGTGGACCAATTGGATGTCTTGGGATGGGCCTATGAACAGCGCCAAGGATAAATGGGCGCCAATTTCTCCTTTTACAATAGCGGATATTAATAATGGTGCAACAAAAAAGGGCCGGGTGGCGCCCCCTGTCGGGAGTAGGTCAATAAGGGTCCACATCCCCTTGTACAAAGCGGATCTTAATAATGGTGCACAGGGGTTCACTTCCGGGGTCCCCTGACAGCCGGAGTTATCTCCCCCTAGTTCCAGTTTTTGCCACCAGGGGCAACGAGGGACCTGGGCCATATATACCAGTCATCAAGGTCAATACGAGCCAATTAGCCCTTTGTGGTTAACAAATTGAAGCCTGGGGTCAAAGGTCATTTCCGGTCACGTGACCGGCCCCGGAAGTGACGTCACGAGACAGGTGGCGCCCCCTGGCGGCCATCTGCGGAAAAATAGGCTCCAATTTCACCTTTTACAATAGCGGATATTAATAATGGTGCAACAAAAAAGGGCCGGGTGGCGCCCCCTGTCGGGAGTAGGTCAATAAGGGTCCACATCCCCTTTTACAAAGCGGATCTTAACAATGGTGCACAGGGGTTCACTTCCGGGGTCCCCTGACAGCCCGGAGTTATCTCCCCCTAGTTCCAGTTTTTGCCACCAGGGGCAACGAGAGGACCTGGGCCATATTTTGCCACCAGGGGCAACGAGAGGACCTGGGCCATATATACCAGTCATCAAGTAAGTAAGTAAGTGAGTGAGTGAGTGAGTGTGACGTCGGTTTCAAGTTTCACCCATCCCTGCGTATGCTCCCTCACGTATGCTTTACAATGATACCACATACGACCCAATCGGCCCACTAGGGGCTCACCTCGACCTCAACACGTCTATTTCCATAATACGGCCTGTCTGCGCATGCGCAGAATATTGAAAACAAACAACACACGGACGCTCCTCCACGAGAGCTTCAAAATAACTCCTCATACGACACCATCGGACCACTAGTGATCCACCTAGACCCCAAAATGTCCACCCAGTATGCACCTATGCACTGAACCAGTATGGATCTATATACAGACCTACCCGGTACTTAAAAAAAAAACTTCAAAGCTTTTCCCATCGTATTTTTCATGGTGAGCCGAAGAACCCCACAACCCATAGTAAAATCCACAAAAAATGACCACCCCCCATACAGGCAAAATAGATGGAAATGTGCGAATCAGGGAACATCATCTTCGCCTACAAGAGGGTTGGCCTAGTCCGAGTTGTCTCCCTTGCGTCAGAGTGTGTAGATGGGGCTACGATTTGAATTGAGTCAGGATCCGGGGAAATTGGCCGTGGGACGCCATTTTTCATACACAAACATACCTGCACGGATGATTTTCAACCTTTTGCAAGTGATTGTATCATACAAAATTATATCAAACTAACGGGCGGGTGTATGTATCTATGGTGTTCCATTTCGGCCATTTTTGCGTCGCGCGTAATGTAAGAGATAGAACACGACGCGACGTCGCCCTTTTTAAACGCGACGTCGCCCACGCCCCTTCCCGTCGCGCGTCGCTTTAATCAACACGACGCGATGGGCGACGTCGCCCACGACGTCGCCCATCCCGTCGCCCTTCCCGTCGCGTTCTTATAATGTTAAGAGATAGAACGCGACGCGACGTCGCTCTGCTTAAACGCGACGTCGCCCACGACGTCGCCCTTCCCGCCGCCCTTCCCGTCGCCTTCCGGTATTTTAGGACAAAATCGAGCTGCGCATGCTTAAGGAGCAGCTATTGCGATGTGGGTCGTATGGTGAGGCCGCCATTTCATGAATGAGCTCTGCCACTATCGACGAAGAAAATGTCGGCGTACTGCTTATCCTGCATTATCGTATAGCTTTTAAACGGTGTTAAATATTAGTCCATGCTTGGAATGATACCTGTTATGAAATTATCTCTCGGAAAGTCTGTAACTCGCTGTGTTGTACTGTACACATTATATTTTCGCTTCCAAAAGATATGCTCAACCCCCACACGCGTGGATGTGTGTGGCTTTTATGTGTGCTTTTATGTGTTTGTGGGTTTTCATTTTTCAGATATCCTTACAGTATACCTCCTTATGTTACTACTTTGACCAGGGCGTTGAAAATATCCTTTTATTTACCGTTGTCCAACACTGTATACCGGTACTCAATCTGTCACGTCCCGACAGATAGTAGTAGTTCTTTTAGCTTTCAATTTAGCAGAGAGAGATAGTCCTATAGCTCTCAAAAAGAAGAAAAAAAGAAATTATGATGGTGTGACAAAAATAGATACTTCTGGTTTATCATCATCGAATGAACAGCTGACTTTATATAAATGACTGTTTACGCAAGGAATACAGATCTGACAGTGTAAACAAATGCCATCCTCTTGACCCTCCTGTATTCCCGCATTTTACAATCCTATTTGTTTACGTTTTTATCGTCTGCTTCTGTCGGTAAAATTCTATTGAAGTGGAAGGTTTTTGGCGGACCCCTCCTGTGTTCAATTGTAAGTTTATACTTGAAATTATTTTTCTTGTGTAAAATCCCATCAGGACATGAAAGTACACATATTATAGTATATTGTCCTGAAGTATAAAGTTTCAGAGTATAGTAGTTGTCGATATATTGATTTTTAAAATTATATTGGCCCTGCTAGATTTTATGATCGCCAGTGAGCCGCCATCTTGGTTTTGGCGAGCACATCGATTTTGAACTAGAGAAAATCTAATATCTGTCAACTTTAGGAGTTTGTTCAGCACTCAAAAATTATATATCTTACAACTATGAGGGTTTAGACTTACCTTGCTGGAAACAATTTAGTCCGACAATGATTAGCTTTCTGTAGTTTGGCAATCATTCTTGCCGTAACCGTAGCAAAAGTCAATGTTCTCGCCACATACACTCTGCGCACATTTGCTCACACTTTCAGGCTGGATAATCTGTCCTTCTTTGGCTAAAGAGCGTTTCCAATTTAAATTAGAGATAACAACGTGAAGCTCAGGAAATATGCTTCAAAGTGATATATGATTCACAGATTATCTGATCGAATTGATACCTATTTTGATGATAGAAACTGACATATGCCTTTTAGAAAAGAGCGTTCAAATTCCCGCCGCCCTGTTGAAAGTCCTGCAATCTGCTGCTAGTGACGTCATATTTTTGACTCGGCCTTCACCACAGCCAATCAAATTACTCGTTTCATTCAAGGCATAGTAACGTTACGTAATTGGTTAGCAACCAAAACCTATAAATAGGATCGAGAAATGACAAATGGACATTCGGTCTCGGAGAGGCGAAGGGCAAACATCTCCTAGCAATACAAAATACATACAAACGGTTGGAGTGCATGATTATTGAATATTCATGGTAAATAAAGAACACAAGACTAAGATCCAGCATGTTCAAATTTATTAAAGAATGACCTTGTAGAGTACTTACCTTCAAGTAGTTACCCTCAAGGATTTACCTTCAGGAAATTACCCTCAAGGATTTACCTTCAAGAAATTACCCTCAAGAAATTACCTTCAAGGAATTACCCTCAAGGAATTACCTTCTAGGAAAATATATTTTAGGAACATTTCAGTGTTGCCTATCTTGGTGGGGAAATATTACCCCGTACGAAATTACCCCAGGAACTTTCATATTTACAAATACCAACATAAAAGTACCCGTAAGAATAGTACCCTAGGAACTTTTATAACAGA
Source organism: Hanleya hanleyi (assembly GCA_036873755.1). NCBI lineage: Eukaryota > Metazoa > Mollusca > Polyplacophora > Lepidopleurida > Hanleyidae > Hanleya > Hanleya hanleyi. Next base: position 13,639 of record JAVTVY010057227.1, on the reverse strand, counting down.
AGCTGAAAATTGAGATATGGTACTTCAGGATAATAACTGGCATAAAGAAAGATGTTGTACATTCTGTAAATAAATTTGGAGACTTGTTAATGTTGAATTTGAACAATTTGTTTGGACAATTGATGATTTTTGAAGATAAGTTGAGAATTTGAAATAACATGTGACTACGACCAGTCAGACGGACTTGACCAGCTACAGCTAAAATATATTAAGATAAATAAATACGAACCTACCTAGTAGCGGCGTCTCCATTGAGTAAGCTCGAACGTTACCAAGAACAGATGAAATTAACAGAAGAAGTTAACAGACGAAGTTAACAGAAGAAGTTAACAGATGAAGTTAATGGACGAAGTTAACAAAGTTACAGACCTGGTAAACAGCGAGAAGTAAACAGACAAGCTTGACAGAAGAAATAAACAGAGCTAGTCTAATAAAATAAGAGAATCAACCAAGTCAGACATTTAGGGTAAATTAAAGCAAACAAGATTAAAAACTAAAAATAACTTACCTTGAAGTAATATATGGTGGCAGCGAAAAAGTGAACTTAGGAAATTAAGGGTAAGAGTTACCCCTAGTGGAAATCCGCTACAATGGAATTGAAGTCATTTTACTGTGAGAATTATGTTCTCTCTATTCTGTCTAAAAATTGATTGAAGAATATTAGCTTTGCTGCACTCTTCGAATTATCCGGCATTTTCACGATCGTACTAGACGTTTGACGACAATTGAACTTCAAATTTAAGAGTTCGGGTCAGTTGCTCTTAACTCATGGCCGTAGACAAGGGAGGGGGAGGGGGAGGAGCATGCCCCCCCCAAATATTTGCAAGACAAACAAAAAACAGACGTGTTTGTGAAATACATATTCCCCACTGCGTGTTTGTCAGAGGAGAAAGGGGTCAAGCAGAGGAAACGAGGCATGTTTAAGCATACAGTTAATAGGGGAGTTCCGAATCGCCTTTTACATCTAGACTGCTGGCGCTCGTGTTGTTAAGAGTTGAGAGTGATTCTTGGCCTTATTTTCTACAAAAATCTGTCGTCGATAATTGCATGTATACAATTCTCTAATCGAACTTGTAAATCAATGAGTAAATCATGTCCGTCTCAGTGCACCAGCGCGGGCAGTTGCGAATCACTTTAGTAAGAAGCGGATCATGCCATCTAGCGGTCGTTACAGCCGCTGAGAATATATATATATATTTTTTTGTAAAGCCTGAGTGGTCATCTATCATCAATATCCCAATAGGTGAAAAATGATGTATCACAGGAGTAGTAGGGAAAGGGTGAATTGAGTCCTATTGACCTCAGAAATTTGCATAATTGAGGAGGAAATGAGGAGGTGACAGCCAATCAGAAGCGAGTAAAATTTGACCTCAGAAATTTGCATATGACGTCACAGGGGTCACTGAGTGCAAGTGTGGGTGGTGGTGGGTTCAAAATGGCGGCCTGTGGGTGGTGGTGGTGGGACCAAAATGGCGGCCTGTGGGAGGTGGTGGTGGGTTCAAAATGGCGGCCTGTGGGTGGTGGGACCAAAATGGCGGCCTGTGGGAGGTGGTGGTGGGACCAAAATGGCGGCCTGTGGGTGGTGGTGGTGGGTTCAAAATGGCGATCTGTGGGTGGTGGTGGTGGGACCAAAATGGCGGCGCAAGGGAGCAAACGAGGCGGTGGGGAGGTCACGGGGAGAAAAAACCCTCACATTACCCTAAAAAAACCTCTAAGCCATATAATAATAATAAACATAATCTATAGGTGTTGTACCATGTTAATAGGATCAGTCTAGCATCTGTACCACCCTAGGGTCGAGCGTTTATTGTCCCGTGTATCTCCGCAGAAAATCAACAAACAAAATGGCGGCTCCAGGATGGTGTGGGGACGCCCTTTCCACATCACGGCGTCGATCCTAACCATAGCGCCATCTGCACACACTGACGCAAGGGAGACAACTCGTGTGGCCCAAGGGTATGGAAATAGCCGTGTTGGAGCTAGGGGAGCTACTCATGGTCCGATGGGGTCATATGAGGTATCCATGTGAAGCCTATGTGAGGGGGCATCTGATGGACTGGGTGAGGGGTTGAAATATCAGCCTTCTGCGCATGCGCGGTGGCCCAAGGGTATGGAAATAGACGTTTTGGAGCTAGGGGAGTCCCTAATGGTCCGATGGGGTCGTATGAGGTATCAAAGTGAAGCTTAGGTGAGGGGGCATCTGACTGGACTAGGGGCTCGTGCGTTGTCACCATTCTGCGCATGCGCGGTGGCCCAAGGGTATGAAAATAGCCGTGTTGGCATGTAGGGGAGCTACTCATGGTCGAGTGAGGTATCAAAGTGAAGCTTAGGTGAAGGGGCATCTGATGGGTTGGGTGTGGGGTTGAAATATCGGCCTTCTGCGCATGCGCGGTGGCCCAAGGGTATGGAAATAGACCTGTTGGGAGCTAGGGGAGTTACTCATGGTCCGATGGGGTCGAGTGAGGTATCCAAGTGAAGCTTAGGTGAAGGGGCATCTGACTGGACTAGCGGCTCGGGCGTTGTCACCATTCTGCGCATGCGCGACCCCCCACTTCCGGTTGGGGTGAATGGGGCGTGACCTTGGGTACATGTCTAGACTTGTTTGTGTGTGTTGATGTACTGGGGTTTTTTCCCCCCCCATGGCGTTCACCTTCGGACGTGGTTTGGTGGGTCTGCGCACAGACGTCACTTCCGGTTTTCACTAAAACTACCTCCAAACCCAGAAGGGTTCCAACGTTCAACCCTCCGGGGTGTTTTCCCGCCCCCGCCCCGGCGCCCCGCAGCGCGCCCCGGCCGCAGCGCGCGCGCGCGTCAATGTAGGGAGAGGTTAAATCGACAACATAGAACTTATAGTCATAAACTTAATCTATACGTGTTGGACGAGTCTTCACTCACCGTATACACGTACCTCAATGAAATGCCTGCTCCAAACCTAGACCAAAAACACGTACTTGGTCTGTGGGCTGATTTCATTGGCTCTCTATTTTTACTATAGTGCTCTTGCATTCTAACCTTGATGGGTTACATTTTGGCCCCATCCTACACCACTGATTTCAGTTTGACTGAATCTCCACATTGGGCATTGATGCATTATGAATAAAACACACAAGACAGGGTTTTTTTGGTGAGATCTCATTTTTTTTATTCAGTGAACAACAACAACGTGAGAACAACCACGTGAAAACTGAAGCCCAGAACAAGGGGCTTGTACATTGAAAGAACTGAAGCCCAGAACAGGGGGCTTGTAAACTGAAGCCCAGAACAGGGGGGATTTTAAACTTAAGCCCAGAACAGCGGGCGTGTGTACATTGAAAGAATTCAAGCCCAGAACGGGACTTGTACATTGAAATGATGGGCGGCCCAGTCATAGACGAGTACATCTCGGTCCTCAGCCTTGGGGTACTCGTCAAACATCTGTACGATGGTAGATAAGGGTCTTCCCCGGCATCGATGGTAAAGGTAAAACAAGCAATATTGTCCGCACACGCTACTGGTCAGGCTTTGCAACGTTTGACTGTTCCAACACCACGTCTCTGTGCCTTGATCCATGAAGTCTGTTAAATCGGGATGGAGGGGTGGCAGGCCGTACGGGTCAAAAGTATTCGCCCTGCTGTTCTGTCAAGTACACGGCCACCCAATGTTCACCGGGCCGATCCATCGGGTCCGTGTTGAGAACGTAAGCAGCAGGATACATACGGTCTAATGGGAACACATCTCGGGCGAACACCCCTTGAAACATCATACGTGTCTCTGGGTCATTCTCCAGCACGGTGGTTATCTGGTCTGTATCCATGGTAGGTGGAGAAGTCACACAGCACGTTGCGCGCCTTGTCCACTTGAATGATGTTGTCAAACTCGGCGTAGCAGATCACATTGACGGTGCTCCGGAGGGCTCGTAGAAAGTGGATTTCCAACCGTAAATTGCCTTGCTTGGCCAGGGCCAGCTGATGGTCGTTCTCTAAGGTAGGGGTCAGATCGAAACAGAACAACGTGTATCCGTTTCCGTAGTCCTCCCGACTGATGAAATTCCCTTGTTGATTTGACCGGTGGCTGTAAACAGGCTCTGATAGGCTCGAATGAAATTCGCGCGCCCAAAGTTCGGGGTTAAGGCCGTGGCTGGCACCTGTTGTCCATCCACATGCAGGGCCACAAAAGTGATGCCGAAATGTTTAAAGTCAAACGGATTCTCTGGGTAGGCTCCACTGAAACTGGTATTTTCCACACAGGCCAGGATCAATCGCTTGGGTAGTTCCCCCAGGAACAGGTTTTCTTTGTTGGCGCTCATATTTCCAGCAGACACAGAGAACACTTTGGTTTGTACACGTCGGATAGGGTACTGGGCTGGTTTTGTTTCCAAGGCTTTCATGTGTCCCAATTGAACGGCTGGATTCGGTTTCACTTTTCGGACATACAGGACTGCGTCTTCGATGACAATCTTATAGTCAGCTACATGCGCCTCTACGTTAGTGGCCATCAAGGCGAAGGTCGGAGGCGCCCGTATCAGTCGGATTTTGATGGGGATCTTGTTCAAGAGGTATCGGTCTTGCATGAACATGTCTGCGTGCAGTCGACCGATCATATCCACCGAGACGCCGTTCGCGGTCAAAGCCTTCCGTTGGCTATATCCCGTATTGTCGTTCTCTGCGCCCATGTGCTCGGCTTTGTCCTGGTAGAATAAAGCGGCTGTCAGTTGAGATTTTTTAGCCTCTCGCCCATGCGACAACAGCGTCTCGATGTAGGCTCGATAGGGGTACGTGTTGGTCGAGTCACTGATGAGTTTGTCGCTGAGAAATATATCCACCTGTTGAAACATCGAGTGCAGCCAGAGATTCGTCGGGCCCACCGTTGCTTGGTCGGCGATTCTGGTGCCATCTCCATTGACGATCTTGGCTTTCACATACAAGTAGGTATGGGCTAAATCCACGTAGGCCGTATCCGCATTACTGATGGTGAACTCGATGGGCCCTGTTGCGTTGATGCTGGACAGCGGGAGATGCTCCACCCATAATCCTTGTTCGGCACTGGTCTGTGTGGGGGCACGGTCCACAAATCAAATTCACTTTTGGTGGAGGGGCAGGACTCGGCGTGGATCAAGGACACGTTTTAAGAAAAGATATCCCGGGTCTTCGATGTGCGTCATCGCTGGGTCGGTCGTCGACTGGTGCATGGTCTCGGTGGGGCAGGTCTTTTATTCCCTACGGTGCATTGTGCTTTGGCCACCAAGACGCCTCCCGCTTCTTTGGCCCGCCGTTTCAAGGCTTCTTTGGGTGCCGTACCCCCCAAGACATCACCGGCCACTTCCAGTCCACTGCGTACCGCTTGTTGCCGATTGCTTTCACCCCACGTGTCACCAAGGGCAGGAACGTTTTGACGATGCTCCCGAGTATGTTCCCCAGTCCATGTCCACGTTGCATGCGTGCACCACTAAACACCGGAAAGCCACCCCCCGGCCTGTTGGGCATAATAGTCCATATAGCTGCGTGCATCGCACTCGTAAGGCACCTTCATTATACAAAGTGGGGAGCACGTGCTTGTCGAAAATGAAGTGTCACCACCACTTTCCCGCGTTCGAATGCCACCTGTCGTCCCGTGCCATCTCTTATATCCACCGTGATCGTGTTGATGTGGGTTTGTCGTACAGGCAGGTAGAGCATGTGGGTGAAACTGTGGGTGACTTGATCTCCATACAACTGTTTAATGGGCACCACCCGTAACAGAGGTGTGTTGATATCGCCCACGATGTGGTTGTCCACCACGTCCGAGTAGACGTAGAGTCCGTACATACCCGACTTCATATCCATCGGGATCTCGCCTTGGTGGGCGGTGGGACCAGCGAACGTCCGTAGATCGAAACCCAGCATTTGCTGTAGGATAGGACTCAGTACGACACTCGCGTTGGCGGTGACGATAAGCTCTGCCTTGTCGTTGTGTGCGTTGTAATCGAAGTTCACGTGATTCTTGAAGGGATAGGCTTTGATGGGTCTTGAAGTATTTGTGACCTCCCGTAGAGCCTTATAATGCAACAGTCTTGATAGCCCACCCATGAACTCCTTGGGAGTATCGTATTGGCCTTCAGGGAGAGTGAGTCGGGTGTCTTTTCCTTCGTAGGTCACCTCGTACCACACTTCATTGGCTCGCACGTTGTACCACGAGTAAGGGTACTGAATATCCACCAGTCCACATTCCCACCGGCCAGGTAAATGCAACGGTTGTGGTAATTGAGTCACATACTTGGCCACGGTGTTGTCAGGAAACACATCCAGCGAACTGTTACTGGGTAGCGTGAGGTAAAACATGGCGACTGAGCTGTCCTGCTGCTGCTGTTGGTTTTAATAGGTGTTCCAGACCTTGGGTGGTTGTGTCCGGCGTCGTGTTCGTCGCGTTGACTTGCTACGTGTCACGGATCTGGAGATGTGCGGTGTCCTGATCAAGGGTGGTTTTTTAAAGGTCTGAAAAGAAGGTGCCCGTTGTGGTGGTGGAGTTTTGGGGGGTGACTCCGGTTCCCATTCGGATTCCCAAGGTTGTGGAATCTGTCGTGGTGCGCGACTCGGCGATTGCTGGGTTCGCTGCATAAAGGCCCAGCGGTGGGGGTTCCCCACCAATTCCTGTGGTACATGCATGTCTTTCAAGCCTTGAGCGAAGACCTCCCATCCTCGAGGATCCGTGTGCGATCTGCGTTTACGCATCAAGTCATTCACTAAATCCGTCATGTGGGTGCCGGGGACCACCTGATTCTGCACCAGGAGTTCGCCTTTATCATTCCAAGTCATGTTAGGATTCTGTTTCATCCGTTGTAATACCAGGCCAGCTTGTTTCTTGAACGAGGCAGGTACACTCTTCAGGACTTCGTCTTCCACCCACTGTGGGGCTGTGGGTGGTACCCCACCCGGCTGCTGGAGCGGTGCTGAGGTCGGCGGTGTGTCACGTGATGGTGGTGGTGGTGGTGCTGGAGTAGAGAGGGTTTTGTATTGGTCCATGAACGTCATGTACCGTTGAAGCGTCTCATTGTACCGTTGTACTTTCTCACTGTCGCTTAACCCTGGTCTCTGTAAGATCTGTTGCATCTCTCCATCGAGGGTGTTTATGGTCTTCACCGTAGGTGGGACAGGGTAGGGCGATTGGAGGTTTTGAAGCAACCGTGGTTCGACGAGGACCATTTTTTTCGTGTGGTTCATTGTCGGCCGAAGAGTCCACCCAATACTGACCCAACACGGAAGCGGCCAACGGTGCTAAGATGGCCCCGAGAAAGCCGCCTTTCTGTAACACCTTTTTCTTTTGTGTTTGTGGGACCCGCTTGTGGACTAGGGTTCGGAGACCTGTCTTATGCTTGGCCAAGTTGGTCTTCTGAGCCGGAGTCAGTGGTACGTTGCCTTTTAACAGGTTGTACCCGATCTCGCACAGACAGCGTACAAGGTCAGGGTCCGCACCGCGTACAATGGTTCGGACCAACTCGGGTGGGGCTGTCTTCAATACACGGAGCGTGGGAGCGTGCTTCCGTACTCGCGCAGACATCATGTACAACTAATGCTAGAACCCACAACTCTGCTCTTTTTATCTACTTCAGAGACAAAAAGTCAACCCTGCTGTGGTATTCATTCTTTTTATTATCCCCATCATCAAACACACACACATCCCAGCTTGGGGATCCACTGTGGGTGTGTTTACATTATTTTTGCAAGTACACGTGGTGGGTCTCTCCGGGAAAGATGCCGGTCCGTAGTCGAAGGTGGTCGGGGGTGGCTTGCTTGAGGTCGAAGAGCATATACCTGTGCTGAGGGGTTGTCGCATCTTTGAAGGCTTCCAACGCAAACGGTGTGCGGCCGGGATACATCTGTCTCGCCAGGTGCAGCAGTTGAGTGGTATCTCTCGGGTTTTTGAAGACCACCATGTAGTGGGCATTTAAGCTGATGTTCCGATGTTCTTTGTTTTACTGAACAGATTCTGCACAATGTAGATGATGCTGAGCCGTCGATGATGGCTGCCTTTGGTAAAGAGTTGGGTGACCCGCGCATCCGTCTCTGCCATGAGATCATCCAGAACCACCAAGGTGTCCGGTTCCAAATCGGCCAGGTTGGGTAGGCCTTCCACGAACGTGATGTGGGGCATTGCTGCATACGCTTCCTGCCATTCTCCGTAACACCACACGACTCGGGCAATAGGTGGGGTGATCATGCTGTCGGCGTGTTGAAGGAGCTTCCGGACGAAATGCGTTTTGCCGGAGCCCGTCGGTCCTGCGATGAGACACGTGAAGGGATGCTGTCACCGTGGGTCCATGGTTCGAGGTGTATCCGTTGTCGTGGTAACCCGCTGTTGTAAATTTCGTACGAGTGAACTGAAGTGGTGGTGGGTACAACGTCGGTCGTCGTTGTCTGTACACTGTCAGGGATGATGATGGGGGTGGGTACAACGTCGGTGGTCGTTGTCTGTTCACTGTGAGGGATGAAATCCGGTGGGTCTTGAGACGTAGTGGGTGTTCTGGGTGTAGGTGTAGAGCTTGGTGTGGAGCTCGTTGTGGCTTGTACACGGGGTGTGGTGGTGGTGGTGGTGACTGGCCTCGATACGGGGTTGACTGGTGCTCTCTGTAGACCGGTTTCGCTGGTGGCTGGTGTTCTCAATTGGTTAAGTAACGTGCTGACATAGGCTACGTCGTAAAACACACCTCCGTACAGCACACTCAGCAGGGTTAGCACTAGCACCACAAAGCCCACTTGCGCTTTGCGCGTTTTGGGAGACGCTGTGTTCAGAGACAGCTGCTGTTGGTCCATAGCACTGTGGTCGGACGTGGAATGAAGGAAGACGGCAGTGGTGTCTGGCTTTATAGTCGTTTCACCTGGTTGGCCGCGACCCAGGAATTGAAAGAACTGGGCCAGCTTTGCCATTTGACGAAATGAAACAGTTTGCCACGTCGACGTTCCGTTTTCAAAATCTGCTCCACCGTGTAGTAGTCTTGCTGTGTTTTTACGACAGGCTGTAACTCCGTCTCGTGAAACGTCCCTAGCAACGGTTCCCCTTGAAGATCTTCCAGTTCATAGACTCGCCGCTGTCGGGGTAGGCGCCGTTTAATCAGGAAGTGCTCATCGCTCCAGTTGGGCAAGTAACTTTTCTCGAACTGGCCCTTGACTTTACTGATCCGTACAGGGTCCCCGACCTTGTACACCGCCTTCGTCGTTCGCTGCGATGGCCTGGGGTACAAGACACGGCGGACTTGGGCTTCATTGCGTTGGGTCACGGTAATGGGGGCTCTCTCTATACTCCGGTGATAGGCTCGATTGTAACCACTCACAAGTTTCGGGAGAACATCGATGTACCGCCTTGTATTCTTATAGGTGAAATATTTATACATGCAGCCTTTGAATGTCCTGTTGAACCTTCCACCACGGAAGCCTTGGTCTCGTTGTACGTATGGAAGAAAAACACCTTCTGGGCTTTCAGAAACTGTTGGGACGGTCTGTTGAGGAATTCCGTGCCTTCGTCGGTTTGCAAATACAAAGGTTTGCGCCCGGTCTTGAAGATGTCTTTGAACGCCGCTATGAGATTTGCCCCTGTTTTCGTCCGGATGGGTACCACCCACGCATACTTGGATAGGATATCGATGCACGTCAAGATATACCGATTCCCATCGTTGTGTTTGGCAAAGGCGCTCATATCGACCAAATCCGCTTGCCACTGGGCATCTATTCCTCCCACGATGACCCGTTTCCGTAGAAAATGGCGACGGACAGATCGATGTAAGGTATAGGTGTCTTGTTTTCTTAACCAATCTCGGACTTAGGCACGTTGTATCCCCTGGGGTTTGGCCGCTCGATAGAGAGCCGACAAGGCACTATAGGCCGCCGGACTGTCGGTACTGTAGTATAAGTTATCCAACACCTTCTCCCAGCGCTTCATGGTGACAAATGATGATGGACCCTGGCTCTATCGTTTATTTATAAGGGGTATATCTTGGGCCGGAGTTTCTTTCTGATTTTCTTCGTGGGCTTCCACAGTGGCCATGGTAAATGACCAGTCCAACTCGTCTGATGACCGTTTGATAAGCACTTCATCCACATCTACCACGGCATCTTCCAATGCAGACCATAGATCAGGGTGAAGGGTAAAATGCACTGTACCTCCATCTAGCCGAGCCAATTGAGCAAAGAAAGGGCCGCGCCGGATGTACACATCGTGACACAAGTGGATGAGGTCGCCGTCCAGTTCACCAGACAACACCCGTTTGAATTTGGTCCAGCCCGCCCGGGACAGACGAATGTGAGCCGGGCACGGTTGTGTAGGGTCCGCATGACAGATGTCTCCCACCTCCTCCATGATATCGACCTTATCCGCATACACGTGCAGGAAAAACTCGGGGGTCAAGCTGAGATACGCCAGTATTATATGCTCCGTCATGGTCAGTACGTGAATGGTACCAGATTTGACTGTCTCTCGTATTTATAGGGAGAACTTCGTGAGATCAAAGGATCAGGTGGTCATGTCACTGGGCTGACTGAGTCTAGTGGGGTAATCAATGGCCTCGTCGTCGGGTTCATGGCTAGACAGTTGTTCATTGGGTTCTGCCGCCGCTTCACTCAGGGCACGAGCCCACCCCAACTGGTGTGATGATCGCTCGTCCGGTGTAAACAGCTGGTCCACAATAGGCACCACTTTCTCCAAGGCTGTCCACAGATCGGGGTCTAGGGTGAAGCCTCGCGTAGGGTCTTGGTAGCGGCCCAGGCGTGGGAAGAAGGTTGCACGGTATACGTAGATGGCATTGTCTATGTGGATGACGTGTCCATCGAGCTCGCCGCTCAACACGCGTTTAAATTTGGTCCAGCCGTCACGGTGTAGCGTCACCGTATTCGATACGGTTTCAGCGGACGACCAGCAAACATCTCCACGGTCTTCCACGAGGGTGACTTTATCTTCATAGACGTGTAACCCCACCTGGAGTGTAAGGGGCAGGATGGCTCGTAGGACGGGTGACATGCTTGATCCAATGACGATCGGTGAATGACACACACTCTGTCTGACCCTCGTATTTATACTGTCAATGCCATAGCGCCAGGGTCAATAGGGCACAGACTAGTGTGAGGCCAACCAGCCGGCGCTGGTTCCGGCGTGAGCGCTCCTGGTCCATAGCCCGAGCATCAAGGATGGCTGTCATAGTCCAGTAGTGGTGAGTGATGGCACACCTCTCCATCGAGTGCACTCTGTCGAGGACCGCTTCTGTGAACTCGTTCAAGATCTGGCGTCGCCCCTCGTTGTCGTCGCCATCTGCAAACATGGGCCGGACCACTGCTCGGTAACCCGTGAATGAATTCACCGCGGTGGCATGCTGTAAAATTCGAGTCGCATAGGGCTGGATCTCCGCCATGGCTCTGCAACTGTAGCAATGAAAGTGTAGGATCCAGAGAGACGTGTTTTATAGACCAGATGTAGCTCTACGGGTGTAGTCCGTGATACGTACTATTCTGATGGGTTAGTCCAAAAAAGGGAGCAACAACAACAACACAGATTACAGGTCAATCCTTTTTATTATGCGTGAACATCATAGGAATGCATGTACTGACCTGTCTGTGTGGGTTTCTCACAATGGCGTTCACCTTCGTGTCTTTTCGGGTACGTCCGTGTCTTTTCGTTAAAGTCCGTGTCTTTTCGGTAAAGTCCGTGTCTTTTCGGATCGGTGACGTCCGTGTCTATCATCCGGGTACTTCGCGTCTGCGCAATGCGGCTCAGTCGTACACCAGTACACCAGTCTCGATCCTCGACTTGGGGGTAGAGTGTGCTAAAAATAGATCACCAGCTAGCGTGCTATAAAAGGGAAGCGGCCTGGCCGTTTCATCAGACACTCTGTCAACCACCAAGATGTTCACTTGCACAACTTGCCAGAAGCAGTTTACTCGTCTAGATAATTTACGACGCCACGAGGTCTCCACCCACAACGATGCACGGTATACTTGTATAACCTGCGCACGGTCATTTAATCGGGAGGATCAGTTACTGCGCCACGAACGTTCATTCCACGAGGGCGCGACGGAACAATGTAAGGATTGTGGTCAACTCTTCAAACGACGCAGTCAGTTGCTGCGACACCAACGGTTGATTCATGTCCCGTCTCCACGGTTTTGGCGACAACTTCCTACTGAAGAGGAGCCGCGGAAGGTCAGACCCAGTGAAGATAAGCCCGGGAAGACGAACGCCACTGGTGATGCGATGACGGAGAGCCCGCCTATACCTACAGTTGGGAAGAGCCTGGATTTCCGGCCGGACCCCACCGTTACGGTTTCGAGTCATACGTCATACATCGAACATTTTCTGGACGAGCCCATAAATGTTCCTAGCGATCTCTTACCCGAATATCATCCAGAGAGTGACATCTCTCGGCGCCATTGGACCATGACACGGCACTGTTTCCACTGTCATCGCCCTATTCAAGATATCTACAATTTCCCACTGATCAAGCCCACCCGTCTACGCAGCTACGTGGAAACCATCTTCAATGACCAACCTACGGCCTTCACATTAAATGTAGCATTTGGGTACATCTTATGCCATAAGATGACGGGTGAATTGCGCTATTTCTATTCCAGTGCCCTCCACCCAGTGTACGACCAAGCGTTTACCATCATTAACCGGAGGTCACTAGAGATGATGCTGGACCAAGTGGAACAATTGGATGTCTTGGGATGGGCCCAACAACAACGACCCAACACCAAGTGGACAGTGAAGAGGGTGACCAATGTTACATTTTTCCTTACCAAGGTGATTCACCACAGCCATGGGTTGAATGCGTCACTCGTCCACTGATGAATACCATAACATGTCGTACATACTCTCTATGTCTACATGCTGATCATTGACTTGAGCTCAGTAAACATTAAATGTGACGGTGCGTTAAAACATGGTGTTTGATATTTCAATTTTGTTTTGCTGTGAACATACTAAACATACCCAGGGCGGCTCCCCCAGCCTGCGTATGATGTAACATTGGGGATAATAAACTGTATGAACATTGCTGAACTTGTCGTTATTCATATTGGACCGTCTGACCTGGAGGTGACCTTTGACCTTTTGACCCGCGCGCGCGGGCACTGCCGGGGATGACGCGCGCGCTGCGGCCGGGCGCGCTGCGGGGCGCCGGGGCGGGGGCGGGAAAACACCCCGGAGGGTTGAACGTTGGAACTCTTCTGGGTTTGGAGGTAGTTTTAGTGAAAACCGGAAGTGACGTCACACACTTGCGCAGACCCACCAAACTACGTCCGAAGGTGAACGCCATTGTGGGGGGAAAAAAAAACCCAGTACATCAACACACACCAACAAGTCTAGACATGTAGCCAAGGTCACGCCCCATTCACCCCAACCGGAAGTGACGTCACAACCCCCACGTGACCTGCGCAGCACAATGGAAACGACACCCTAGTGTAACCCCCTCACCTAGGCTTCACTTTGATACCTCATACGACCCCATCGGACCATTATTGGCTTCGCTAGCTCCCAACACGGCTATTTTCATACCCTTGGGCCACCGCGCATGCGCAGAAGGCCGCTATGTCAACCCACTAGACCAGTGAGATGCCCCTTCACGAATGCTTCACTTTGATACCTCATAAAACCCCTTCGGACCATTATTGGCTTCGCTAGCTCCCAACACGGCTATTTTCAT
>JAVTVY010057226.1:0-31644 GCA_036873755.1 Hanleya hanleyi | reverse complement strand
TCGGAATATTCCTGGTTCATATCCACCAGTTAAGGCCATTCTTCAACGGTCTGTCACGTTTCAATAGCAGTCTCAACTTATGGCGCTGATGCGGAGGTAGACAATTATAACTTAGCGTGTGCGGATATTTTATTCAGGAAATGCTCTCAAAATAAGGGGCTTTCGCAATGTTTGTATCGACAGGTTAATGGCGGTTATTTCCGTAATCATCATTACTAAACTTGCGCTGAATCGTGCAGTGATCAATATTTGGTAAGTTTTGAGTTTCGTATGGACCAACTGATCATTGATTGTGGATAGTGGGATTATTCCTATAGGAAAGTGTACAGTAAGTGCCAGCATGTGAACCATGGACTTCCCGTTAGACTGGCCTAACAGATCTGACACAGAGTTGGGGAATACCTGAGCATTACGTCACAATTTACTGACCCGTTCGGAGTGAGACAATAGACTACAGAGAGCAGTGCTGAAGGGAAATACAGCCATCTAAAGCGAACAAGTCCTTTGTTGTGGTGTAGAATAATAAAGCAGTTTTCTCGAGAACAAAGTATCCAACCAGTTTGACCACCACAACACTTCCCTGTTTTCAACATTGGAGCAATATGGACTACAGTACAGACCAGAGATTACTTGCGAAGGACGCGACTGGAGAAAAACACAAATTGTAGATTATTTCTGTTTTCCAAAATGAACGTGCGTTTATATATCGCGACTGCAGCGCGACTGAAGAAAAACAATTGGCGAATTGCAGAACATGCAAAGCTGGCTAATCGCGATTAGGAATACAAAATAAGTGCGCCTAAAACAATATGGCCTATAACACAAATTAACGCGACCCAATGTTTCCACAGAAGAAAAGCGCGACTAAAACGGGACATACTTTTGACGCGACTAAAAATGCAAATCATGAAATGACACGCGCGTGCAATTTGACCCGTGTGAGGGCACTTTACAGTTTGGCGGTAATCTGTTTTCTTCATTCGCCATTTTCCACATCAGTCAACCCTCGCAACTAGACGACGGCATTTGGCAAAGCCGTCCTTAATGCAACATGTCAGTGCTGAAGCCATTTCACAATTGAGAATTTTCGGATGACCAGATATACAGAGAATGTACACCTCATGGATCTATTTTTAGCTGTTTACGTGAGGATGCAATTTAGTGCTGCTACGGTGAATACATTTTTTAACGATAAACTGGGACAAAAGACTACGAAACAAGAATAAATGAATACTTCTGTCTTTTTATTAATTGGTATGATGTCTTGTGTTAAAATATTGAAATTTCTGATTACACACATAATTTTGTCAAACACTACGTACGCTGGTTTATGATTTTCGAGCACGCTCCTTGTGACCCTCTCACATCCCGCTGGCAGGCCTAATACATGTACACGCGGTATATACAATTTCTCATAAATAGATGCAGTCAGCCTGGACCATATATCAGTTTCAGCGCGCGTGGGCGAGAAAACAGTTTTAACGTGCTTTAAGTCCTTGATGCGCTTAAATAGTTGAGAAAAAGATGACGCGTTTAAAATCTGAAAACAAAGCTAACCATTCCAGAAAGTTCATGCATAATAGACCACGCCTTAATGTTCTGCAAACTTACAAGGCAGTGATGGCGCAAACGTGACTGAATCGCGCCGACGTTTTGCTTTAGTCGCGAGTAGTTTTGGGAACAAGTCAGCAAAACTCGCGTTTCCGACGCGACCTAATCGCGTCATAGGCAAGTAATCTCTATACTGTACTGTATAAAACGCTGACATCAGCTGCCTCACTGTGCTACCCTTAAAATGCAAATTGGGCCTACATTTCAGTTTGAATTTTTTGCGCTCTGTCAAAACTATCCCTATCATAGCACCCTTCATTCCCTCAAGCCAGGGCAATAAACCTCCCAAAAGGTAAGTTTATATCACGTCAGGCATAATATCCCTGTGAATCATGGCTCGCAGGTGCAGTGACTCATGGGTGACTGCGTTCAGCTAATTTGGAGTGCTGAGAATTAATCTGGAGTCACGCCTGACAGCACTCAGCCAGCGAGGAGTGTTGTAATGTTACATGTTGTAACATGTTGATTGGCTGAGAAATCAACTCCGCTGGAGGTGCGCGAGCATTTTGGGGCGTGAGATCCATCAAAGGGTATATACGGCAGTAGTAGCAAAATGAGTACCCTTCACCTGTCATGTATTCATAATCAGCACAGCCATTTTGAACTAAATGATTCATACAAACTGACAACAACTAGTACTATATCTATAGAGGATTTTGATGTGAAGTTAAGGAACAAGTTTATATAGTACATGTACATTGAAATTAAGTGAACAACACACATAACTTACCGGAGACATTCTCTTGACATGCTTGAGGCAATATTTTAAGTAACCCACTCAGAGGCTGAAAGAGAAGCAAATTGAGTGAAAAAAAGAGAAATACTAACATGAATGTAAGAACTACTTAATAAAAGTAGACTGAGAACCACATGTTTTGTTGGTATTTCTTTTATATTATGTATAACAAACAATAAATCACTAAATCACACATTATTTGTGCATGTGAACTTTTTAGAAGATTATTTGCCCAAGACAGATATTTTTAAGGACGGCCCCAATCAGGCTCTGATACACAAACTTACATGTACATCAAACTGGCTATTCATGGAATCACAACTATCTTCAACAACCTGGTTATCTGAGAAGTCCTCCAAGACACTTTCCTGCAGAGGTCAATAATATTACATACACTCTGATAGGCTACTGATACCAATCCATTGATAAATCTGCATAGAAAGACAAATATTTGCAGGACAGCAATGCCATGTCTGAAACAAAATTTCAGTAAATTTTAAAACCATACAGTAGGCCTATACATGTTCATTTCGGCTAAAATACATGTATAACATGGCCTACAGATAGCCTACTGAAAGGTGTCCTTCCATTGATCATTAAAATGTTGTTTTAGCCTCTGACATTCATGTGATGGTTATTTTGTTACCTTATCTTTAAAATGTGACCAATAAAGAATAAGGGACACAAACTTCTTCAAGAGGATTGAATGCCAACCAAAGTATGATGCACATCTACAAGGTACTGCTAATGTTACTGTTGAAAATAAAGTGTAGATATAGAGAAATTAGTGTCAAGCCAGTAGTAGGCCTATACCTACATCACACAGGATGGAATCTGGCGTTTCTTCGTACATGTGTTCTTCTGAAACAAAAACAAAGTTCATCAATATGCGACTAACATGACTGCTCTACTGGCAGCAGACTTGAAGATTAGAGATGGATGGAGAGAGAGTTGATTTTATATGTGCTTTTGAACCGTGAGGTTATATCAGCAACAACAGCAAGATAGAAAGTGAGGAAAAGAAAGAGAAAGTAAGAAAAAAGTGGATTGTAGAGTTGGAGTTATACACCTATCGCATCATGCAATTCTACAAGTATTATATACTATAATACATACGGTAATGTCTCCATTAAAACGATCACCGGAAGTGCAATTTGGGAGTAAAAATGAGGGGGGGGGGGGTGATCGAAGTTATTAATTCTGAATGAAGAAGAGCGTCCCCGGAAATCACAGACTTTGAAAACCGCCATGATGTTGTTGTTGTTGCGCCCACGTGTTGTGAGCAAAAACAACTGCGGTTTGTCTTTGGCAAACGAGTTCTAGTGAGGCGCGTATTTACTGTTAATGAATTAAAATAAACTCTCAAAATGCTCAGCAAATGTTGTGAATGAGCTGTTAATGAAAACTGTTAATCCTAGTTAATAAATATGCCTACCGTAGGCTTGGGATCCCTGTCATTTTATAGTGCCAACGACTCTGTGGCTGTATTTTGTCGGCAAACTACAGTCCTTGCTGTCCGCAATCACGCTGTTTGTGTTTGAATTTATCATCCGGATCATAGTCTATTGTTCCTTGGTCAATCAAAAAGTAAACTTTTGAATCGATTGAACGGGTCTTCAACTTTATAAGAAATCATACCGTCAAGTTTATGAGAGTCGTCGAAAAGCGGGAACTTTTCTAACCTATAGCTGAATAAGGGGAGCTACGGCCGTAAGCTGTCCTGAACAAGTAAGTCGAATGGGGATCTCAAAACCGCCATGACAGTTCCTGCCGTTTTGACTTCGTTGCAAAATAGTTTATGTAAGTAAATTTTCATTCTAGCCTACACCCTGTTACTCCTGGCCACATGGGTCAGGGTCAATTTTCTAATGGAAATACATGAATCAATGATACAGTAATTAATACATGCCCAGTGGTACTTCCAGGAATAACCAAAAAAGAAACTGCAGCCGTTTCCTGTCAACTATAAAAGGCTCAAACTCCAGGCACTGATGTTTTGCATTTTTGGACTTGAAGAGAACTGAAGATCAGTGAATAAACGTGATAAATAGCTGAGTTTACTCTACAATGTCAGTAAATACCGTTGTGCCACCAGGCCGTCTGATCATTCGTACCACTTCACACTTGTTGTATAGAGATCTCATCAATTCGGTTCAGTCAGTATACTTTTTCGATGTCAAGCTTCTCAAATTTAAGATGTTTTCAGACATTACAGAATCCCGCAACACCATTTAACATGTTTAATTAAAAAGGTATTTCAAATAACAATAGGACACGGTTTCTATAAGACACAACAATGTTGGAATATATAATCCACTCAAGCTTTATAGCATGCTGTTAAGCCGGGATTACGTCGACAGGTGCCCTGTAGATCAGCAACAACAACAACGTGATAATTTTTTAAAATTTGAAATGGTACATGTAGTAACAAAAAGTTGTTAGTGATCGTATTTAACAATCTCTGATCGAAAATTTCGCTAAAATCGGGGGTAATCGAATTCTGATAGGGGGATCGATTTAATGGAGACATTACCGTACATGGAATAAAAGAAGACACCATGTATGGTCCTGCTATTTAGGTTTAGAATTTCATTTTCCTTTTTCAGACAGAACGACACATAAACAGTTCTAAATTGAAAAGCTATGTGTATAAGGCAAGAAAATAAGGGAAAATGAACTATATGTAATTCAGTTTTAGATAGTTGCACTTTGCAAGGGTAAAGCACTCTGGGTGTTCAAAGGCTAGTTGTCTCCTATGATATGTTTCAGAGTTTATACCCCTTCCACTGCTAAGCAAATAGCAAAGACACAAAATGAAACCATCATTATTAATTACTTACCTCTGTCTTTTAGATCAAAGGGGTCGTCATCATTATCATCATCATCACATTTGGAATCATCTGTCAAACACACTATATAGTTAACTTAACTCCTCTCAGATTAAATTGAAGAGGTTGTAAAACTCTATAAATGCCATGAATAGGTGAAAGCTTCTATTTGAAAGACATGTAGGAAGTTGTGTTAACAATGACAGCTGATGGATATGTGGAGACCAGACAAAGACATTATGTTTTTTTTTAAATCTGGTTAAACAGTACACCATGAATAGAAAGTTACTTGCAAGACAGTCTTTGCATAATCAGAAGAACACAATTTCAGTATGAATGATCAAAATGACTATGCTCATTTCCTGATGCATTTAGTATGTGTTGAAGAGAGCCACACTCGTATGAAAGGTTGTTCATGTCCACATGAATTTACATATCCTGCTATTACTCACATAGAAATAATAATGAAAACAACAATAACAAAACTGAAAAGTAGGAAGATAAGTGAAATATGAAGTAGAACTTAAAACACCATAATTACCAGGTACAATTTGATTCTGCAAATTAATCAACACAAATAATCAACACACATTTTTCACTTATCAATTTTCTATCTGTTCTGTATCAATCATCACTATCTGGATTGGACATTGTTCAAATAGTGTAGTTCCACATGAAACTTGGATATAATTGACACACAATATCATTCAAGTTGCAAAATTATTGGAACTAATGATACAATTCAATTTCACTAAATACAATAAAAACTTACCTCTTTTCGCCACCAAAGATTGTGAGCATCGTCCCCATAATCGTACAGGATTTCTTCCCCTACAGCAATCTGCCTCACAGCAAACAAACAGAGGTTTTCTCCCACTAGTTTCATTTTGCTGTTTGCCTCTTCCATTGGGGCATCATTCACCATGTGTCCTAGCCTACCCCCTCCAGTGTTTGTTGCATCAATACTGAATTGGAAATGAAAGTTAAGTGACATTTTATTACCTCTCCAACATCCGACTTCTTGGGTGGTGCATGCTAACTGGTCCGCTACAATATACATGTACTATCTCTACAAATCTTAAACATCCACTTGCATATACATGGTTTCCGCTGGGCTTATTTGCGGTCCGTCAACGGACCCATTCCCAGACAACATCGAGATTTTTTCCGCATGATTTCTTCGTTCGTCGTATGAAAACAGATAATTTTTGTCCCGTCAAGGCAGTATGCATTGTACCACAGTATATAGTTATGTATCCAGAAGGGAGATCCCGGCTATTTTTGGACAAGGCTAGATAAAACGGATGCAAATTAATCAAATTTCTTATAAATTTGTAATATCACGTGTGCCATGCATGGTGCAATGTCCAACGGTGACCTGGATTTGTACAGTGATCATGTGGCTCGTGATGCGGGGTCAGTTGCTGAAAATGGCATGAACACATTTTGACAGGCAAATCTTCGTTGTAATATATATTGGTCAACGAAAATGTCCAAATAAAGTGTGTTTCGATGGAATTTATGAAACCATGGGATATACGGATATGTCTTAGCAGGCTATACGATGCATCTGGAATGTTTTGATGCAATTCTCCGCAAGTATTTCAGATTTCTACTCTGGCTTGATGGAGAATTTTGTCGATCAGACAATTTTTTCCCAACATTTATTTTTCTGACCACGATTTCTTTATGGACAAATAATTAATTTGTGGAAGTGTTATTTGAAAAAGTTAATTCTCAGTGCTTCATTTTCGAGATCGGTTGTACTCTACACGGCGAAACGAAGTGTCCGATCACCGAATGCCCTGTGTGACTCTGTGTCAACTGAAGTCACCGATCGTCCCTCAATCGATCGACAAAATCACCCAAGAAGTCCATCTGAGGCTGTCAATTTTACTCGCATTTTTGATAATTTTCTACACCCTGAGGGGGGGGGGACCCAAACCCCAGGAACATACCATTTTTCCAAAATTCAGCAAAAATGTCTGAAATCAGCCAAAAATTTTCAGGAAAATCAGGAATATTTTCATACCCGATTCCTCCAGTGGGTGAATGAAATGAGCTCAATGCACTCACCAATGTTCTTTTCCATTCCATTTGAAGAAATACAAGAAAGAAGATCTGTATTTCTTTTCCCGACGTTCTGCTTCCTGTTTGGTCAGCCTTTGACCACAGTACTGAAGGAGGAAATCACCCTTTTCAAACGGTTGAGAAGTAAACACTCCATAACCTATTTAAAAATTCAACAAAAACAATTCTGTTAGTAACAAAGTATGAATAAGAAGGGGTCACAGGTATCTCAGATTTGCTAAATAATTTAGCCAGTCATATTCCATCTAATGCAAATTCTTATTTTTTTCTGATTACCGGTATTTTTTGTTGGAATGGTATCAAGGATAATGTGACTCTACAGGGTGTCCCGTAAAAAAATATCCTGTCAAAATCAGGCAACTGTTGAATCTAATTTTCACCACATTATGACAGAGGAATCTTTCAAATGGAAATCCGTCTTTATTGATTTTCATTTGAAACGTTAACCTATCAGAACGCAGTGGAAATCAGATTCAACAACTGTCTGGTATTGCTGGGGCATTTGTTTATGGGACACCCTGTATAATCTGAAGGTTGAAACATGTGGCATCAAAACTCAGTCACCACACATCCTCTAATCATATAACTGGTTTACAATTTCATTTGTCTTGAAGTGCCACTGTATCAACAACCATTTTAACAGGACAAGCAATGACATTGAAACCATGAATCTAAAACCAAAGACAATATGAGAAGTTTTCAAGTATGAGAATTTTATACATCATTCTAATACCTCGGTCGGTTTTTCAGTATTGCAAGCATACATGTAGTACAAGAACTGCCCATTATTGAATGATCTAGATTGTTTCCCACATACATACATGTATGTGAGAAATTAGATAATCCCATTTTCTTCAGAGGTTCGAGGGTTTTCTGCCATTATCATGTAAGTCAAATAAATAAATCGGAACACTATTCTGACCTGCTTTAGGTTGTAGGCAATACCGGTATTCTACAAATTAACTGTAAATTAACAATGGTTGATACATTTGCATATAAAAAATATTGTATGTGAAATCATTCACATACTTTCACACGCGATGTCGAGTCAAATGGGAGTAGTGTTCTATATAATACCAATTTCCCTCGTCAATGAAGCTTTCATTTTTTAGTGGAAGTAGATTTGGCATAGTGGACTAGAGCACTTTCCTATTCGGCCAGGTGACTAGGTGTCGTTGATGTCTTGGGTTTGAATCCTCCTGTGCGTAATGTGAATTTTCCATCTATATCTATATTTTAACTTTATATAAGTCTTTTATGTATAATTAATTTGATGCATGATGAGAGAATTTTGTTTACAAAAAAAAGCCTGCATGTGGAAAGGCGGAGTCAGGCACAGCTATCAAAGTCAGCTGACAGAAAAGGCAACAATGTTGTTGATGAGGAGATATCAATCGAACAGATCACACAACACCTCACTGCTGAGACTATACATGAGCTGCTTTTAGCTCATTTTGGCCTTGCATTTTGACGGGGCCTATCAGCCCCAGCCCTGTAATAGGTCCGGACACCACTTTTTACGGGGCTTACCTATCAGCCTGGTGTAAACTAAATATTCCTGTTATAACTGTATTCAAATCAGCCCGACTTTGATCAAATAAACCGCGCAAATAGCGATGACCGGGCCTCTTGAATCAGCCTGGTTCAAATTTTAGAATGAAAGGCCTGCTCATCATCAATTTATCAACAATCTTGATAGTGAAAACAGTTGATTTCAGAATAAGCATCAAAACGAAATGATCTATACACCAAAGCAGGCAACAGTAACAACACACCACCATAAATTTGTGTTTAGGACTACCCATTTTATGACTACCGTCTATAAACTATACATGTACCATGCAAACATGACCCTGTTCTTAATGCAGGTCATCCATAATTAACTATCGGATACACTGATACAAGACAAAAACACTTCAATCATTAGCATTACCCTTGTCACGGTTAATAAACTTCAACTCAAATCCCTCTCTGTCTAGACCAGCCGTAATCCAAAATTTGGACTCGGCAACCGGCTCTCTTTTTCTTCTTGGTCTCTTCACCTGATAAAAAAATGAAAAGCAAATACATGGCCATGCATACTAAACGTCACCTAAGATGCAAAATCATAGAGCTGCAAGCCGTTTCAGAAGTACATGTACAGTAACATAATTCAATTTGCGAGCAAAATTTACATGTACCATATTAACATATTTTTAATCATATGGTTGAGTGTGACTGAGTTGATTACAACGCTTTCAACTGTTAGGTCATATCAGCGAAAACCCAGTCACATTATACTGAATCCGTGAAGACCAGTCCTTGCTCTATCCCATTAATCATAAGGCAAAATTATGGCCAACATAAAGTAGGTCAGCTATTTACATTAAGATTTTATGCAATTAGTACACATTTTCTAAAATAAATTATTCAAAAATGACCCCTGACTAACAGTCAAAACGGATTCTATTGAATCACGATGTACGGAATAAAGACGCACGTTTCAATAATAAAATCTTATTTTTTGTCGTGTATATTTGTCATTTTTTGTCAAGTTTCGCGCAATTTTAATATGGGGAGAGGCTATAATAAAAGGTATCGCCCAGCTTCGTCTATGTGTGTGAGGCATTCCGTTTGATAATTTCCACCAGTCAAACTTGATTTGATATCTTCAAGCTATGAAGAATTGTCCATAATGGACATGATTTAGTGTGTATATTTGCTCTTAGATAATCAATAATAATCTATCCGGTTCGTGTGCACATGCGCATGACTGAGCAAAACGGCAGTCCAAGGGTGGATGTGCACTAACCTTGTTCACGTGCAGACAACTTTGACAGGCCCGAAGGTACAGATAGATTTCTAATTTGTTGTGATAATTAAAAGGAATAGTGTTCATAAAACTAGATGCAATAACACACTTTATGCTTCAGCCATTATTCATGTAATTTACCGTATGTTCTATATGGTTGTTGATTCAGTGACAGTCACGTTGCTGTAGCCGGGGCCACATTATTTTTTTCGGACCGGGGTGGTAGACTAGTGTTGTTTTCCAGAACAATACCGAGTCCTGATTCAAAGTTACATGTAAATGTTCTCACAAAGGATTCTGTGTTATAAACCATAAAGTATCGCTTGATTCTGTTGAAAACAAGAGATTGAAACTTTAATGTACAGATCTATATTCCTTCAACTAGGACGAAATGACCTCGCGCCAAGGCAAATTATGTGACAGACCAGGTCAAGGAATCTCTACAGCTTGCAGCATTTTATCGGCTATATTTTTAGCTACAGCTGGTAAAAGCGGATTTCGGATTTGGCACATTCTTTGCCACATGCATCTTCATTAAAATCAAAATAAATTCTCCGCTTCGCTACGTACATGTAATTCATCTCGATAAAGCATAGCAGTCTATCTCTTCAGAATACTGTCGCGGCTCATGAATATGTATATTCCTTACGGTCAATGAATGGTGGTTTTGTTTATTTGCCGCGAGTCGTCACACGACCTTTGGTCCGTCGCTGTCAAACTTACATGTACTTTTGTTATCATACAAGCGCTTTGATCTCTTTTGCCATATTTGGGGGAGGATTTTTTCGCTGCCCGGGTGTATTGCACTGGGCAGAACGTTGATTGGCTGTATCGATTGATTGCGTCAGATTTTAATTTGAAGAGAAATCCTACTACGGTTTTTCAAAGCGTTTAGCGGAATATAATATGAATTCAGTGAAGATGTTTTTGCACTGTGTGTCAAACAGCCAAATTATGCCTAACTATACATCTATCCACAAGAAGCCATTAATGCAACTTACCTGTGAACTCTCTACAAGACTAGCTTTCAACTGAAAGTAAGTAAACAGAGCAGATTATTCTACAGAGTTCGGAGAATAAACAGTTGGGGAGAACTACTTCTCTAAAAAGGAGGCAGAACATTTTTTTGGGTCGAACTTTTGCTACAGGGACCTTTTTCTCACATAACGCAGGATGTAAGCAATCTGTGATTGCTTTGATGTATGCCCCCCCCCCCATCAAGTGGAATGGATGAAAGAATGTGACAGTGCAATTCTACATTATAGTTAGCATTAACCAAGAACATGTACATGTAGATACAGTGCAGACAAGATGACTGATGGTGGCTATCCTGGATTACACAGGTAACTGAAAAGCAAGGACAACCCTCTCACCGCTCTCACCGATGTCAAGCCACTCTCCAAGTTTGAAGTCGATCAGTTGAATCATTCTAGAGTTGTTGTCCGGACAAGATCCAGCTGTTTGAAATGCAACATAATCTAATATCTGATGGCTGATGGTGGCCATATTGGATTACGCATGTCCTTGAAAAACGATTGTCTTCTCCGCAATGTGAAGGCATTCCCGAGGTATGAAGTAGATCAGTTGAATCGTTTCAGTTATTGTCCGGTCGAGATCAAACTGCTTAAAATTTATTATGGCTCAGCGGCCATATTGGATTACGCACATTGCTAAAAAACAATCTCAACCGTCCTCTCACCAATGTCCAGGCATATCCCAAGTTTGGAGTCGATCGGTTTATCGTTCACGAGTTAATGTCCGGACAAGATCCAACTGCTTAAAATCCAATATGGCTGATGGCGGCCATATTGGACTATGCACATTGCTGAAAAACAATCCAAACTGTCCTCTCACCAATGTCAAGGCATACCCCAAGTTTGAAGTCGATCGGTTAAATCGTTCACGAGTTATTGTCCGGACAAGATCCAACTGCTTAAAATCCAATATGGCTGACGACGGCCATATTGGATTACGCACATGGCCGAAAAACAATCCCAACCGTCCTCTCACCAATGTCCAGGCATATCCCAAGTTTGGAGTCGATCGGTGAAATCGTTCAAGTTGTCCAGAGAAGATCCAACTGCTTAAAATCCAATATGGCTGACGGCGGCCATATTGGATTACACACACTGCCGAAAAAAAAATCCCAACCGTCCTCTCACCGCTGTCAAGGCACACTCCAAGTTAGAAGTCGAACGGTTACATCGTTCACGAGTTATTGTCCGCGCAAGAATTACGGAATCACGGACACCGGGGTTTCTAAGTCCCCCCGCCACTAAGTAGCAGGGGACAATAAATTGACAAGAGGCCGTGAATCGATTTGCGTGAAGAATAGGCATGGATCATGTGGATGTTCACATACATGTAGTATGGGTTCCGAGATATCTTCCGGACAAGCTTTGCCTTGGGTCGAAAAGACAGATTTTTCGCATAAATTAAAGATGGCCGCAGGGGCTTTTGACTACTCAACCCAAAACATACAAAAGTCACAACTACATCATATAATCGTTGTACCCTGCGAGTTTAGTGAGATTGCCTAGACTGCGTTTCGAGATATCTACAGGACAAGCTTTGGTGGGTACAGATTCGCATAAATTAAAGATGGCCGCAAGGGGCTTCGACGAATCGACCCAAAAAATACAAAAGGCACATCTACATTGTAAAATCATTGTACCATGCGAGTTTCGTGAGATTCCCTTCATTGGGTTCCGAGATATCTTCCGGACAAGCTTTGGTCGGAAAAACCCCCAGATTTTTCGCATAAATCAAAGATGGCCGCAAGGGCTTTTGACCATTGAACCCAAAACATACAAAAGGCACAACTACATCATATAATCATTGTACCATGCAAGCTTCATGAGATTCCTTTCATTGGGTTTCAAGATATCTTCCGGACAAGCTTTGGTGGGTCCAGATTTTTTGCATAAATTAAAGATGGTCGCAAGGAGATTTGACCAATCGACCCAAAAAATACGAAAGGCACATCTACATCGTATTATCATTGTACCATGCGAGTTTCATGAGATTCCCTTGATCGGGTTCCGAGATATCTTCAGGACAAGTTTTGACAAGACTGACAAGTTTTGACGTCGTCGTTGAAATTCAAGATGGCCGCCGGGTTTTTCGTTCAATTTGCATACGAAAGGCACCATGGCAGTATTGTAGCATTGTAGCCTGCAAGTTTCGTGAAAATCCCGCGTTTGGTTTGCTAGACATGGTCCGGACAAAGGTCGGACGGAAAGACGAAGGAAATCGGTTGAAATTCAAGATGGCCACTGGGTTTTTCGTCCAATTGGCCCAAAACATACGAAAGGCACCATAGCAGTATTGTAGCATTGTATCCTGCAAGTTTCGTGAAAATTTGTTCTGTTCATATACTATGATGCCGAACTACACAGTAATGCAAGAAAACCCTTCCTGTAGTTTTGTTTTTCAGTACAAAGATAATACTAGGATTCAGAATAGACAGGATATAAAACTGGCAGAAGATCACAGGAAATCTTGAGATGCCGAAAGTGAGGCTCGTCTCGCATATAGTAGGTTTGAATTAATAGCCCTTTGAACGTCACGGCACTTTTATTCAGCCTGATCAATCGTCTCGGCTACTGTATTTTTGTAGGGTAAACCAAATTGGCGCAAACCCACAATCCAACGTCGATAAATATTATGACATTTCAAAAATATTACATGTGGCATGTACTGATATAGGTTTGAAATGATAATTGTGTGATTTTATGATTTATTGCAGATTTTAGTGTTCGAGAAAGTCAAGTACCCTGGTTGAACCTATATGTTATGGTTCCTGCTTTTTCTGCACCAAACTACATGTACATGTATGCCTGGTGAGGTGCTTGTATTTATACAAGTATTCGTCCTCTTGAACAATGAGTATGTTATGCGTGTGCGTGTGTTACACTTTAAAACCCGCTTGGCCTACACCTCAGCTTTTTAAATACTTATTCAACTTTCTTCTCCCCTACAGGAAATGACCACTGCCAAGACAATTAAACATAAACAGGAGATACGTAAAATAAGGAGCTAAAATACTGAAAGATTTGTTAAATTATTCGCTTAGAAATACAGATAATACTGGACCGGTACAGGATTATTGACCAATGACCAGATACTTAACACAGGAAATTTTGTAAAAAAAAAAAAAAAAAAGAGGCTCATTTTGGAATAGCTTATACATGTAATTAAAAATAGATATCCATATACAGCTTGGTTGCTATTTGAGTAACGGAACTTTAAAAATTGTTACTAACAGGGTTTCAGAAAAGGGCATAATGATTGCAATATCAGATGGATGGATGGGCTCAGGTGGGCTACCCCCTCCCCCCAATGATAACACAAAAATAAAGCCCACCTTTTCAGTGAACCGACAATTACTAATTATACAATACCAGTTCCTGAATTCAGCATGAACAACAACGCAGTACATGTATATCCTACCATTCGTTTTCCTCTGCTCAACATTGTTGTCATCACTCGATTCTCAATCCTGCAAATTACAGAAATGCACTTACAAAGTTGAAAAATGCAACTGTAACCCTCTTGCAAATTTACCTCTCATATTAGGGTTAATGTGGCTCCCTACTTTCAGAAAAAGCGCATTGCGCCAAGGGCGGATGTAGTGAAATTCCTTGGAGGGGGTAGACTATCACAGGTCAACAGGCGAGGGTCCAGGGGCCGCCTAGGCCCCGGAAGCTCCGGGGTCCTAGATCGCCGGAGATGCGTTCTAAGCGTTTTCCGGGAAATAAATCTAAACATAATTTGTGCAGATTTATGGTTCTGTTCCAGAATTTTTTTCATAAACACGCAGATATTTAAATTCGGTCATTATACGTCAGCTAATATACCAATACCCCAGGTTAAAAGAGAAACGAATCGTTTATATAATCTTTGAGAGGAAGTCAGTCCTAGTCAATGAAATGCCCTTTGATATTTAGAACCAAGAGACAAATATAACAGAGGTAACTCTCTAAAACGCAATGTGTATGTATATGGTATAGTGCCAACGCTGGACTGTATTCCTCTGTATTATAACTGCGGTTTAAACCGTTTTAAAAAGGTTATAAAGGGAGACTGTACAAGCTGACAGTTCCCGTAGTATCTTTTTTGTCGAAATGATCAGGTATGCCTGCTAATAGATATGAATGCATAATGAGTGAATTCCAATGCTCTACCTGAAGAAAGACGTTACATCCGTCTGTTTTAATCGTTTGTTGGGGTTTTTTGCCCGAGAGCCCGACTCCTGACTGACATTTCAATGGACGAGTTGCAGTAAGACGGATTTCTGTGCTATATATGTGTTGCATGAAGAAAGAGAATTTTCATTTTTGCAGAAAACTGGTCACCTTCAAATAATTCAGAGTAAAACAATACCGTAGCTGGTTATACACGAGAAATCTTGATGCCAAATTATACATAATGTGCAAGTTAATCAGATTTAAAAACGTGCGAATGTGTGTGTGTGTGTGTGTGGGGGGGGGGGTCACTTTTAGTGGGGAATTCCCATAGCGTTTTCCTAAATTCCAGAAAAAAAAACACCTCGAAAACCAAATTCATTCTGATATTAATTTTGATATCACACAATTATGTTCCAGCTGTGTTGATTTGGTTCTGGAAGTGTTTTTTGATAAAAACTGAAAAATCATTTCGTTGTTTTCTGCAACCAGCCACAAGTACTACAATGCCAAATGCGTCCCTGAACTGAGCGATTACGCCAGTGGCGGCATGGTAAGTTGGTACGCTTCGGTGAATCACGGCTGTTTTTAGAGTTCCAATCATGCCGTTGATGTGAATTCGGCTGTGCGCTCGCGGCGACAGTATCCGATTGTATATAGGTATTTATTAAAACTCGAACTTAAATATTATCCCAGACTCTAACGCCCATGTTCCGTACACGAATAAATAAATGAATGGTTTGTTTTAAAGACTACCCTTATTCCATAATCAATATTCGTGTATTTTGTTATCATTCTAGCTCTGTAACCAAATCAGGGTCTGCGGATTACTCCATGCGCGTGTTTTCCCCGTTTTTTATATGTATAAAAAGAATCGCACGGTCTCCCATAGGGGGGGTCCGGACCCCCCCTGACCCCCCCCTTGTAGATCCGCCCTTGTTGAGCAGTGTTGTGCACAGGACATCTCACATCTCTTTTTATGCTTTCTCCTTTGTGTCACCAGAGGTCTAGCTGCGTTTTGACGTCTTCCAACCATTCAGGCCTTGCTTTTTGTCAAAAATA
This sequence comes from Hanleya hanleyi, assembly GCA_036873755.1. Lineage (NCBI taxonomy): Eukaryota > Metazoa > Mollusca > Polyplacophora > Lepidopleurida > Hanleyidae > Hanleya > Hanleya hanleyi. Next base: position 15,339 of record JAVTVY010057226.1, on the reverse strand, counting down.
AGGGGTGTTCATTTGGATACTCGCAAATTTCCTTTACTGATATCCCCACCAGTATCCATGTTTAGTTAAAAGAAGACAACAATAGCTTTTGATTTGATTCCACGGGTATCCAAAAGGATACTGGCGGATTAATTTACAGGTGTCCCAGCGAGTATCGGATACCCGTCGAAAAGCAAGGCCTGCTATTCTATGCTAATGCGGTTGCGAGGGCGACGTCATGACGTCGCGTCAACAATCATAGCTGTGAGTCATCTTTGTATACCTTTTTTGTATTTGAGGTAAAATATTTCATTCTACTGGAAATGGCGGGAAAAAGTATAAGAGTTTTCAGAGTGCCAAATATGGCATATATTGCATGGTAACCTATATGTAAATTAATCTTTTTCGAATGTACATGACAAAGTATCCATTTCTACAATAATAGAAAATTGACATGATTTTTGCAAGTTCTTAAAACATTTTCGTACTTGCATTGTAGCAATTTGTACTAGACACCATTTATTTGAGGGAGGGAGAATGAGTTGATTTTCTACGTGCTTTCAACCGTGAGGTTATATCAGCAACGGATCTATGGTGATGGGAGGAAACTGGGCAGGCCCGGAGGAAACCCAGTCCCACGCCGCACCGCAAATACTGGTGAACTCACTCACGTACGACCAGGATAAATCCAACCGCTGACCGATCAGCCAACTGTAGGACTCGAACCTATGACGGTCGCAGAGGTGAACAGTGACAATGATCCGTGACCAAGCGTTCTAGACAGCCCGCCCGTTTATTTGAGCTCAGATATACAAAAAAGTATCATGGTAACCCCCACTTTTTATTTCATTTTCGAATGTCATGAAATTCTCTATCTATACACAAATTATAATAAAAATGACAGGACTTTGACATGCAAGTAGGGAGCCACCTAATAACGGACATGCCGGGTGCTACATGTACATGAAAGTTAGGTCATAAGATACCAAATCAGTTAATCAGTCTTTTATGGGAAATGGATAATCACGCTGTCATTTACTTCATAAATAATGAATAAGTCTCAGTTTGCAGCAGCAGATAATGGTTTATAAATTACTTTACCTTTGTGCCGATAAAGCTGCACTGATTGATCAACTGAACTCAGTGGGAGTTGTCCTGGTTTCTTCAGCCAATCACAGCGGCCGTTTTCCCTAGTAGTGTAAATCATAAAGTGTTCTGCACTGCTCCAAACTGAGATTATGACTTCACTTGGTACATGTATATGTCTCCATAGATAGGCCTATACCTGGTACTTATCATTTTTATACTTTGCCACGGCAAGGCAGAAAACGATGACAATAAATATACAGTGCCCGCAGACTGAAAACTGGTCCATGGTGTATATCTGCACATATGTGTAAAAGTACAGAAATCTGTTTAAGTTCAATTTAGAATTCTTCTTCTGTGAGAACATGTGAACCATAGGTACATGTATTATGGGGACACCAGATTACAACACCAATAGCATATCTCAAAAGTTATAAAAAAGTTCATTACCACTTCTTCCCTAGCTAATACACCAGCAGAACATTCAGCTATTACTCTACTGATTTTGGTTCATTCTATGATCCATTGCATTGCTCCAGTGAACAGAGGGCTGAGGGAACAGTCCGAACAAATGTGTGTTCTTACATGCAGCACTGAGCAGACATGATGTTTTTGGTTAGGGGGCACTGAACAGTTTGCCACAGTTTCCCACGAAAGTGGCCATGGGGAATATTCTTAATCGAACAAAGTTGTGACTTTGGAGCACCGGAATATTCATTATTGGATTAGATAGGCCCGTAAATGTCACTTTCATATGCGTACAGCTCACAATAGTCAAGATTAGAACTGTTCAGGATGACCTTGGTATGGACGCAGGTTGTAGGCATTCGAAAATTTGAAAGTGTGTCCCATTGAAAATACCAGCTGTCGTTGTTGTGTTTATGTGATGATTTGATGCGATGTCAGATTCTCAGAAAACAAGCAACTGAATGTACAGTCATTTGAAATTTTTTTGGATGTAGCAGGTGGACTTTATTAAATATCACCCATGATTCACCCAGAAAAAATCAATTTTTCATCCTGGGATGAGTGGAAAATCGCTTATTTTGTTCCTTTTCTGACAGTTTTTGACTCCAGACCCTCGGAGGCTCGACACCCCAACGAAGGGAGACAACTCTGTGAGTTCAAATGACTACAGTGAATTCGGAAGAGCTAGCGCGCATGCTTGCACATAATATGGACATTTGCACAATTTCTCTAATATTTTTTGATCCTGTTATATCTTCTTTCGGGTACATGGGTTGAAAACCAGCAATTCAGCGAGATCAATTTATAAACTGTGAAGTGCTCTGTTAGGGAGCTTCCCCAAAATGTTGCATTATGGGGGATCTCATCTTTTATAATTCAATGTCATCCCATTATTCTTTATTTATTTTATTATCTTTTCCGATAATCTGTTCTGAGAGTCAGACATAATGTGTCTTTTTACGGTACCAGAAATTCTTTTCAAGGGCGGTAATGTGGGTCATGGTAATTGACTGGTACCCTGTAGCATTCGCATCATCAAGGGGATTTGCGGAGAAAATACCCTCGAATACCGTAGGCGCCATGTTGAACATGTGACCAACTGACAGATCATGTGATTAGACCTTAGATGAGCCGTTCAATGTGACGTCATAGGAGCTATACAACATCGTGAAATTTGAACTTTTTGAAATATAAGAGCAACCAATTAAAACGGCAGAAAAGTAAACATTTTCAATAAATGTAAGCTTACTTCCTTGTTACTAAGCTTGTTTTGCAGTTTTCTTCAAAAGAAGGAGGCATGCACTTCAAATTTGACGGTGCCGAGCCACACTGTTGCCGGTACCCGAGCGTAAATAGACTCGGATATTTCCGCCTCGGGAGACAGAATGAGTAGATAGGTACACGCCAATGAATTCGCTCATTTGATTGGCCGGCAACATTCCTTTGGTTCGGGGAGCCACGCGAGCGCTCCTTAGGGGTCATTGTCAAGCAATATAGTACATAAAGATCACCTCATCAGGGAACAAAAACAATACCCAGAGTATGACAAGAGTATATATTTTCTGCGATGAGGTGCTATGAATTTCCTATACAGCTCAAAAATGAAAGTCAGAAACATATCTGTATGATGCAACTCCCATGGGAATCTCCCAATCTTAATAAATTAAAATCCTATATGCTCCTCGATCGTATGGTCGCTACAGGATCTTATACTTGCCCATCTCTCTTCATGTTCTGTTTAAATCCGGGTCTTCAAACTCTGGACCAATCGCAACCCATCTTCCGTATTATCTGAAGACAGACTCGGAGTTGATCGATGTTATCCGAGCCATAGCCGACTATAGCCGATTCCAGCCAGTCTACACACGCCTATATGACTGCCAATCGGCTCCACAAACGAACACAAAACTATATTTTTCGCACTTTTTCATTGTTCAACCGCAGCTTGTGGTTACTTCTTTGGACTACTTTCTCTTCATTTGTTAGTGGATCGATGGAAATCATGGTGAAAGAATAGCCGCATAGCGCGCATATGTATCTCATCCAGAAGGCACGACGTCGACTCACTTCTCATGGAGGCCGCCCATTCTATACATTCATGACATTAGGCTACATCGTCGGCCTGCGTTGAGACTAGTACATGTACCTCTATCAAAATGAGGGGACATCTTGTTGGGAAGCAAGAGACTCCATATGGTGTCCTACACCTCCCCAAACTTCATTCTAATGTTATGATATTTCAAATTATCTCCAATATAGGCTATTAAAATACTCCCATGAATGTAAAAGCTTGATTGAAACTTCCAGACTAAACAAAAAACTATCTATCAGTGTTTTTTGAGTTAACCATTTATTCGGATCACACATGATGGCAACTGGTACACCCCTTCTGTACCCTCAAATTACAATGCAGTGGGTGACACATCGATATGCGGCTCTAGCTGTGCGAATCTTTGTCAGTTAAAATTATAGCGTTAACATGTCACTGTGGAATTCTTGCCGGCTCTCTGTTATCGTAATAAAATACCATGGACAATATTCATTAATCAGCATCTCCTGGAAAGAATAAAAAAAGAATATTTGATTTCTCGACGTGCGATACCCGACTATAGAACCCGGTTTCTATAGCGACGCTGATGCGAACATTTCAAATGTTATATTGACACGTTGAAAACAGACAATCGGAAAATTTTGGGAGTGGAGACGCCATTGTCTAAAAGTTGATGTGATTGGTTCGTTTTCAACACTGCATATGTATGACATGACATCACAGAAAATGAACGGAGACGGGCGATATAAGATCCTGTATCGACCATACGATCGAGGAGCATATAGGATTTTAATTTATTAAGATTGGGCAATCTCCACCCCCAGCCTAACTTAAAACGGAAAAATGGGTAAATGCAGACCATGTTCGGGAGCTACCAGGTAAAAAATTGATTTTTCGTGGAAAAAACTGCAATGATTCTGAATAAAGTACACCTCATAATATCAAAAAAAGTTCCAAATGACTGTACCTTTAATTGCTCGTTTTCAACCTAACTTCCCTCGTGTCATCTCATCAACAAAACACTGCAACCAGAGCTACAGACTTACACAGAGCCACATACTTACGAATTCCTCTCTCAGACTTACGACATCATGGGCAGACAAAAAATACACCATTCCAAAATTGACGTTTGCGTGTTGTGACCACATAACGGTCACATTTACCGCATCATTTAAATAAATGGACATTATTCCGATGCTTCATTACAATAACTCTGCTATATTTAGAAAATTCCCCATGACCAATTCTGTACGAAACCGTGGAATCTGTTCGGTGCCCTCTTACGTAATATGATCGGTAACTTGTATTCCATTCATGACGTTTGTCGAGGTATTAGCACTGTTTTCTTTGTGACGTTACAGTAAGTTGGTGGCGTTCAGGGGGAAAGCAGCGTTCAGCGCACGACGAAGCTTTGTGACGTTCCATAATCACTGACACAAATCGTGTCAGTAAATCATTAGCCTGTACCAGCCCTAGTATATGCGACGGCTGAAACATAGTGTAGTCCCGCACTTACGGGCAGTGGAACCAGTCAATCATGGTAACAGACCAATATCAGTCTCGCAAGAGTTTCTACTATTCGAGAGCTTCGAGACAATTCTCACATGTTAATGATGGCCATTTTCCCCAAAATTTGGGGCAGGGGAGATGATCATGTAGTGCATGAAAATGATTGTATGGCTTCACCAGCCAAATCAATATAAATGATTATGCCAGGAAACATTCTGCTGCGCAAAATTAAAATCAAAAATTAAAAATTGAATGTTCAAGTTTTTACTTTTGTTTTCCGCAAATCAAAAAATGAAAATTGCAACTGTCGGCCAAATTTCAATTTTCATTTTAGAGAAGTGAAATTTTGAGTAAATGTCCAAATTCCAATTACTATTCGCACAAAAAATTCTATCTTTCGATAACCCGATTTAACATAGTTTTCTTATCATCAGAGAGTTGATTTTAAAATAAAATTGCCCAAATTTCATCATCGAAGAGAATAAAATGCCCAAATTTCATCATCGAAGAGAATAAAAGGCCTAAATTCCATTATCGGAGGGAATAAAATGGGTAAAATCAATTTTTATTTTATTTTGTCAATTTTCCAAACAGGAGGGCCCATGAAACAAAAAATAATATTGGTTTGGCAAAACCACCTCTTGAACCAAAATGACTTTTCTGTACATGACTTCAAATACAACGCACATCCATGCGGTTGAGTTTTGTTGTGGTTCAAGAGGTTGGGGGGGGGGGGGGTTGAGAAAAATTAAGCCGCCTCGCTCCAACTGGTCCTTTAACACGTCAAGATAAAAAACGCCCATCTAAGCTAACAGAATTGGCAAATGAACGGTCACGGTGTCCCAAAAATAATACTGAAGGTATGGACGATAGTTGTCAATTCACTGAAACTTTGGGGTAACTAGAAGATATGCAAAGTTCCAACGAAACATGTAGTCCTACATAGGCATCTCGGGAAGTCATAGTAGTAGCAAATTTTCAGTCTGACAGCCAAAGTCAAAATTCAAAATCAAGCCCCAGCTTATCTGTCAGCAATAATTCCGTGTCAGGATAGCAAATGTCATCAAACACAAGAAAAAACATGTATTTGCCTAAATTAAATCTAAAAAAAAAACGATTTTGTAGCACAAAAAAGATAGAAAATGTAGCAATTCTTCCGGTCTTGTAGCATTAACCCTCGTTGCATACTGGTGCCCCTGTCAACCAGTGTCAGACACAATGACCTTACAATGTTTGTGCTGTCCGCTGTTGTTGTTGTTGTAACATGTGTCACACGGTGCCAGGGGTTGATCTTATCCATTTGCAACCGGTCATACTTACCTATTTTCTATCAGAGAACAGCGCCAGATCATGTGATCTTTTTGCAGAACTATTCATTGGATGTGCTACTCGCTCAAATACAACATGCCATTTCCTCCGGTGTCTGCTAGCCCAGGAATGGCTGTAGTCTCGTCGTACTATGTTATCTAACTACAGCCCAGGGGACTCCTCTACACGTTACATCTCACGCATAGAACTTCGAATGGCATTGCCCAGTATCCAAACTGCATACGAAATAAAACGGCAGCGAATAGAAATAAACTATACCTCATTTTCCTCTACATTGGTCTTTTTGGCCGTCTGCCAACTCCCAACACTTAATAATCCTCCATTCTTGAGATATATCACCTTTTATTCACGACTCCAGGAGTTTCCACGGAGTTTTAAGATATTTTGAAAATCGGCCCGTGTTGATAAGTTGTGCACGCATGCGTCCTGCGCTTTACGGCACCTTTAGCGAACTCGTGATTGGCCCAGTCTGGGGCAGACCGAAGATGACGTAAGATAACGAGGTCAAGAAATGTACACAAACAAGATTGCAACCGTGAAATGGCTGTCAGCTGTTATCCGAATCTGCCGAAAATCTTGAACTTTTGGTGGTAACTTAAGAATGAGGGAATACCGAGAGTTCTAACTTGGAGGGAAGTTACAAAAGACTACAAGGAGCATAAGGAGGTACATCTTATTATCACAAGCTACTGTGTGCAGCTGTTGAAATCTCCGAAACGCCAGCGTTTCGGAGTCAAGAAGTGGTTGAATGATGTGTAAAGGGGAGTAACTACAGTCGTGTAGGAAACAACAGCCACGCCCACCTACACGGCAAATGGTTCTACGGCTACGGTGTCTGCGTGATGTCAATCCGTGACAAATCATGTGTTTTTTACCAACTCGACCGCCAACAGCAGTCTCACGAGACTACATGTATGCAAGACATTCAGCAGAACCTTTCTGAAATCCGCTTGAAGAAATAGTTCATCAAAAAGATTGGAAATTGGGTCTTTTTAATCGATAAAAGTGTAGAATAAAGACGATCAACCTTCGATTTATCTGCTTGAGAAAGATTTTCTGCCATTGTCTAGCGAGATAGTCTAAAAAAATACGATGTTTATACAAATAAGTTTTCTATGCATAAGGATCTTCTGACCGAAGTTACTCCCAACCAGTTTATGGTGTTTTCATTAATATGAAATTTGGCAGCAAATATTTGACGTGCGCTTCTCTTGATGACGTTTATTATAGCATGTCTCTTAAGTATGCATATTGATTACTGCCCATCCGAAGTTTCAAGTACGAATTGCGAATGGTATAGTTTCCATCATCATTTTTAGCATCGACTGTCTTTTGGAGAGGGTGGTTTGATGAACTGGTCGCCATTTGCAAAATGTGATTCTTGCAATGCCGTGTGTTTGACTTCGAGTATCTCGCCATATTTCAAGAGTAGAAAGTAGGACTCGATAATACTGTCTGTAGTAACTTATGGGGCAACTTTATGCGTGAGTTTCACAGGCCTGCCGCGTATCTATATTTTACACATGGTTCTGCGAAAATTTTCGTACATTTTCTGTCTTTTTTGTGCTAAAAAGTCGTTTTTTTGGATTTAATTGAGGCAAATACATGTTTTTTCTTGTGTTTGATGACATTTGCTATCTTTCTGACAAGGAATTACTGCTGACAGATAAGCTGGGTCTTTATTTTAAATTTTGACTTTGGCTGTCAAACTGAAAAATCGCTAGACTATGACTTCCCCTTCAACCTTATCTAACGTAGCAAACACATCGCTATAATCGCAACAAATGAACGAAAGTGACAAAGTACAAGAACGGAAACTACGCATGTCAAACTTATGAAACGGCAAAATAGCGGATTTTTTTTTTCGGAACCGTCGGACGGCTAAATATCCACTGCGGAAAATTAAATATTCCCGGGCCGAAAACATCGCTGAAAAAGTTACGTTACTTTACAAACAATATGTTCTGAATCTTATAGTCTTGCTGACGATTATGATGCTATCACATTTGAAAAACGAGGTCGAAGGACGTTTTCAGCTACTGATATACCTGAACACTAGCCGTGGAGAACTACGCCATTTTGCGCCATTTTGGAAGCCGACGAACGGATGTGACGTATTAATACGGTAATGCCCGAGTTATTCCGAACAGTCAACGGAGAAGACCAGCGTTCAAGAAAACAATTTGAAGAAAAACATGAACTCAAATATGCCGATTTCGTATATTTCGGGAGACACGTCAATCTAGCTTACTTTTTGCGAATATCAATAGTATATATCTTAAGTATACCAAAATACATTCCTCAGTTACAATATACGCTAAAACAATGTCAGGAGCACGAATGCAAAATTCAGCCGCCAAAGATATACACGCCAGTCACGGACATAAATTTTATACTGTATTTTAGTCACATTGTTTAATTAAATTCTTAATCATTTGCAGAAATAGGATGGCATTGCATCAGTTGTTAATTATGACTGCAGTTTTCGTGTATTCTTCTGCGATTAAGTACCGTGAAGAGATGATGAATTTTAGGGCAACGCGATTTCTGTTGACCTAATATTCTACATTGTAGAAAACGGTAATAAGTCAACACAATGTTGACGTAATGCCATTCCTATACATCTATATATATATATATATATATATATATATTTATTATGTACGCATATGTGCTTTCGTCTGTGTGTATGTCTATACGTTTATATGCGATACAGCGTGTTTGAATCATGTGTCAAGTGTTGTTTACTGGTGAAATATATGTGCATGCGTGTGTGTGCGTGTGTTACTGTCCGTGTGTTTTAATATACACCGACTACCTACAACCGTCGATCATGTTTTAGTAATGTGTGTGATTATTACATGAGTATGCGGGTTACACACCGACGACCGACAACCATCCACGATGTCCCTGGTTCATGTGCAGTATATGCATGTTAGTTTGTTTCAATATTTCTCTGTCTTGTTAACTCTGGGAAACACCGACAACCGACAACCAACGATAGCTTTTGTTTAATATAGTATCACATCGTTCCAGTGTGTCCGTGGTTCATGTGCAGTATATGCATGTTATTTTGTTTCAATATTTTATTTCTTTGTCTTGTTAACTCTGGGGTACACCGACAACCGACGATAGCTTCTGTTTAATATGGTATCACATCGTTCGTGTGAAAATACACCGACCACCGACAACCGACATACACGCGTTCTTGCATTTTTATCTCGCCTTACAAAGTAAAGGGGAGATATTGTGAGAGGGGGAAAGAGGATGTCGTCGTCGGTGTCGGTGTCGGTGTCCCCTGCCTGGAAATGAATGGGTTTTTGGTTTAGCAAGTTAAAAAAAAATCTAGAAAAATTAGAAAAAATATAAAAAATATGGGGGGTGGGTATGCCACCTGGGGGTACTACCCCTGGGGTACTCTAATGTTAAAATCCCTATGAATGAGTTTTGCGTTTAGCTGAAGTGCACATGTACATCTGTACTTGGAAAGTTTCTTGCAGTTGTCAGCTGTCATTGGATGATTATGAAACTTGGTACACATGTTTCTTATGATAAGAGGATGTACCTGTGCTATTTTTGAGAAGAAATATTAATTTTTCTCAAAATGATGGCAATGAATGAGTTTTCTGTTTAGGTAAATTGTACATGTAGGCCTCTACATGTATACATATACATCTACATGGTAAGTTTGCTCCAGTTGTCAGCTGTCATTGGATGATTATGAAACTTGGTACACATGTTTCTTATGATTAGAGGATGTACCTGTGATATTTTTGAGAAGAAACATCAATTTTTCTCCAACTTATGACAAATGAATAGTTTTATGTTTAGGTAAATTGTACATATACATGTACATGGTAAGTTTGCTCCAGTTGTCAGCTGTCATTGGATGATTATGAAACTTGGTACACATGTTTCTTATGATTAGAGGATGTACCTGTGCTATTTTTGAGAAGAAACATCAATTTTTCTCCAACTTATGACCAATGAATAGTTTTGTGTTTAGGTAAATTGTACATATATATGTACATGGTAAGTTTGCTCCAGTTGTCAGCTGTCATTGGATGATTATGAAACTTGGTACACATGTTTCTTATGATAAGAGGATGTACCTGTGCTATTTTTGAGAAGAAATATTAATTTTTCTCAAAATTATGGCAATGAATGAGTTTTCTGTTTAGGTAAATTGTACATGTAGGCCTCTACATGTATACATATACATCTACATGGTAAGTTTGCTCCAGTTGTCAGCTGTCATTGGATCATAATGAAACTTGGTACACATGTTTCTTATGATTAGAGGATGTACCTGTGCTATTTCTGAGAAGAAATATCGATTTTTCTCCAAATTATGACAAATGAATAGTTTTATGTTTAGGTAAATTGTACATATACATGTACATGGTAAGTTTGCTCCAGTTGTCAGCTGTCATTGGATGATTATGAAACTTGGTACACATGTTTCTTATGATAAGAGGATGTACCTGTGCTTTTTTGAGAAGAAATATTAATTTTTCTCAAAATTATGGCAATGAATGAGTTTTCTGTTTAGGTAAATTGTACATGTAGGCCTCTACATGTATACATATACATCTACATGGTAACTTTGCTCCAGTTGTCAGCTGTCATTGGATGATTATGAAACTGGGTACACATGTTTCTTATGATTAGAGGATGTACCTGTGCTATTTTTGAGAAGAAATATTAATTTTTCTCCAAATTATGACCAATGAATAGTTTTATGTTTAGGTAAATTGTACATATACATGTACATGGTAAGTTTGCTCCAGTTGTCAGCTGTCATTGGATGATTATGAAACTTGGTACACATGTTTCTTATGACTGGCCTCCTCAGCCATAATCCCACACAGGATTGCCGTATGTAGCAGTAATCCCACACGGGACTGCCTATGCAGCAGTAATCCCACACGGGACTGTCCTATCCAGCATTAATCCCATACGAGACTCATCTATCCAGCAGTAATCCCAGACAGGACTGGCCTATCCAGCAGTAATCCCGCTTGGGACTGGACTATCCAGCAGTAATCCCACAGGGGACTATCCATCACTAATAGCATGAGACTGGTCCACCCAGCAGTAATCCTACACAGGACTGGCCTATCCAGCAGTAATCTCACATGGGACTGAACTATCCAGCAGTAATCCCACACTGGACTGCCCTATCCATCCTACATGGAATTAACTTTTGCCAGTAATCCCACATGGGACTGATGTTATTGTCTGTACCAGATAATCTATTCCAGACATTATTGTCTGTACCACATCACCTATTCCTCAACATGTATGCTTTCAATACTGCTGCACCTTCGGCGGATGACCCCGCAAGGCGAGATGTTCGGGTTCTCAGAACGCTTGTTTTCACTTGCAATTGTCCCAACCGACACCGACATTCACCGACTAAACTGAAAGGAGGCTGTTTTCCAGTAGCGGTAAGTTTCTGTACTATTACACGACGGACAAACCTATCTTATGTACCTGGCGTTATTCAACCTCGCTTCAAGGTAAGCAGTTATTTTGCCTGTAAATGTTTTATGATGGAATGGAACAGTTTGTTGATTAAGGTGACACTCAAACGGCAGATGCTAATCATATTACAAGACGCCTTGTGTGTTACACTGCATGACGAACGCGTGGTTGGTTTTGTCGGTTGCATACACGCCGATGTTCACCGACATTTTTGCAACCATTCAAGAATTTATTAATTCAAGGCCTGGTCAGTAGTATATAAAAGACGGATTGACTCACTGGCTCCTCACTGCGTATGCGCATAAAACAAAAAAGTCACGGAGAGGTCAAGAGGTTGCCATGGTGATGTCACTTCCGGTTTCTATGGGGCATGTATTACTCCGCGGTGCTGCGGTCTGGCGGTGATGCGGTCAGCCTCCGCGGACAGAAAGTAGTCCCAAATACGTGAGGAGCCGGGGGAAATTTTCCAGGCCGCTAGAGGACCGATTGGGTCGAGTGAGGTATGTGCGCTCCTTCAGGGCCATCCAGTCATGGGTGGGTGTATGTTTTCACAGGAAAAAAATATATAAAAATCGGAACATCGACTTTTTTTGTGGATTTTACTATGGGTTGTTTGGTCTTGGTTTTTTCACGTCTCGGCACGTAAAAGACGATGGGAGTGGTCCCGAAGCTAAGCGGTGAAATTTTTCAAAAAATTCACGGAAGTCTGGATAGGCCCATACTGGCTATGGGGGATAGGTCCATACTGGAAAATTTACACATGTTCATTGCGGTATGGGTTGTTTGGTGTTGTTTTTCACGTCTCACCACGTAGAACACGATGGCAGGGGTCTCGAAGTTTAGCGGTGAATTTTTTTGAAAAGTTCACGGACGTCTGGATAGGCCCATAGGCCCATACTGGCTTAGGGGGATAGATCCACACTGAGAAATTCACACATGTTCATTGCGATATGGGTTGTTTGGTCTTGTTTTTCACGTCTCACCATGTAGAACACGATAGTAGGGGTCTCGAAGTTAAGCGGTGAAATTTTTCGAAAATCCAGTTACCGGGTAGGTTTGTATATGGGCCCATAGGCCTACTGGCTCAGTGGATAGGTCCATACTGGGTGGACGTTTTGGGCCCTAGGTGAGCCCCTAATGGCCCTATGGTGTCGTATGAGGTCTTATTTTGAAGCTCTCGTGAAGGAGCACCGGAATGGAGTAATGTGTCGTCTGGTTTCAATATTCTGCGCATTCTGGTCGTATTATATAAAGCAGGCATTTTGGGGGTTTGTGCAGGGTGGGTTTGAGGTAGAGATGGGCCACTATTGGTCCGAATGGGTCGTGGGAGGTGTCAAAGTGAAGCTTTTGGGGGGTAGAGTCAAAATGGCGTGTTTTTTATTGCAAGTCGCGTCAATCTGCGCATGCGCAGTTTGATGTATTTATGTAAAGTGGTCATTTTGGGGGTATATGGGGAGTGTGTTTGGGGTAGAGATGGACCATCCTTGGCCCGAATGCGTCGTGTGAGGTGTCATTTTGTAGCTCTCGGGTTGTAGACCCCGATTTGAGGTATGTCCACAGCATCTGTTACATCATCGGTGACGTCATCAGGACGAATAGTAGCGAAAGTGGGCATTTTCGGGAAGTGAAGGAAGGTATTTAATGTAGAGATGGACAACTATTGGTCCGAATGCGTGACGTCATGAATAGGAGTAGTAGCCAAAGTGGACATTTTGTGGGTGTGAAGGAAGGAGTTTTGGGGTAGAAATGGACCATCCTTGGTCTGAATGCGTCGTGTGAAGTGGCATTTGTAGCAACGCCCGCCAACGCCAAGCTCAACGCTTCAACGCCCTGGTGAATTAGCCAAAAGCTCTGATTTTCCTGGAATTCTTACTAATTCATTGGAAATGCAGTGACGCCCGTCAACGTCCGTCCCTACGCCTTAACGCCCTAGCATAACGCCTTGACGCCATGATATGGACAGATGAGAGAAAAACAACAATAACAAGGATGCGAGATCAATCAGTTTATTCTCCCCAATGTTACATCATACCCAAGCTGGGGGAGCCACGCTGGGTATGTTTATACTTCAAGGAGACTCTTGTTCAACCAGAGGCCACCATTTGGTGCTGCATCTGTGATATTCGTTCTTGTCCGTTAGATGTATTCTCGGCTGCTCTTGTCCAATCAGATGTCGTCCTTTGAGAAAGTTCCATCTTTGCTCGGTGTGACCTAAGCATCGTCCGGCAGTTCAGGATATCATTCGGGCAGCATGTCCTGAAACAATTGTTTGCGCATTTGAATCGCATTTTCCAGGGCCTCGTGGGTGGTAACCCCATATCCTCCTTCAAGTGACACTTGGTCTTCATGATGGACCTGTGCGTGGGGTCGCCTTTCATTAGGCGGCAGCAGGCTATACCGTTTATAGATGGCCATGGCTGTTTTCCCAATGCAGGGGCGCATTTCGGTGTACGCCTCTTGTAAGTTATCCTGTCCGCCGTCTTCGATTACTGCAGCATAACTACGAATAGCTTTATGCACAATACGACCCAAGAAGATAGGTTCTGCCTCACTTTACTGGGATGTAGGCGGACTATCTGAGGTCAAGCTCTCCATATCAGTAGATAGACTCAGCAATCTCGGTTTCGGCATCAGTCGATACAGTCTCAGCAGTCTCTGTATCAGCATCCACCTCAACGGACTCCTCGGAGTCTTCAAACCCATGTATATTTTTCTGATGTCGCATCATATCATAATGTCTGGTGAACGTGCGTTCACACTCAAAGCAAGTATAATCCATGTTGACGGTTGAACGTCGAATAGTGCGTGTTTCTGATGTCGCATCATATCGTAATGTCTGGTGAACGTGCGTTCACACTCAAAGCAAGTATAATCCATGTTGACGGTTGAACGTCGAATAGTGCGTGTTTTGGGAGTGCACTTTATAGACAGTGACGTCCGTCAACGCTTAGCTTAACGCTTCAACGCCCTGATGAATTCGCCCAAATGCTCTTATTTTCATGGAATTAACACTAATTCATCGAAATGCGGTGACGCCCGTCTCAACGCCTTAAAGACCGTCTCAACGTTTTAACGCCTTTTAATGATGCGTTCGGACAAATGTTTCTTTTGTGCATTAGCTCTGACATACACCGCTTTCCAGTCCATGCCTGAGGTTTTCAACATCAACGCTGTTCTTTCGAATTCCATATGGACCGGGTTCTTGTCCAGCAATTTTATATGGGCCAGGAAGTCGGCATACTGCTGATGTAACGCCCGTCGTAGTCTGGGTGCCAATGTGTTATTAGCTAAAATTGCGGCTTTCTCTTTCGAATACCCTTTGCGGTGAAACTTGTTTCCTGCGGCCTCCAACGTCTCGCCCAGCTCGGCGTCCATACTTTCTTTGAACAAATCCTTCCATAGCATCGAGTTCACATTATCTTCATTCCCTT
>JAVTVY010057225.1:0-29240 GCA_036873755.1 Hanleya hanleyi | reverse complement strand
CTACAAGGGGATCTCGAGACCTTACACCAAAAGAACATCATCTACAAGGGGATCTCGAGACCTTACACCAAAAGAACATCATCTACAAGGGGATCCCGAGACCTTGCACCAACAGAGAATTTTCAACAAGGGGATCTCGAGACCTTGCATCAACAGAGAATTTTCAACAAGGGGATCCCGAGACCTTGCACCAACAGAGAATTTTCAACAAGGGGATCTCGAGACCTTGCATCAACAGGGGATCGTCTACAAGGGGATATCGAAAGCTTACACCAAAAGAGGATCCTCTACAAGGGATCTCGAGACCTTACACCAACAGAGGATCGTCTACAATGGGATCTCGAGACCTTACACCAACAGAAGATCCTCTTCAAGGGGATCTCGGGAGCTTACACCAACAGAGGACCTTCTACAAGGGGATCTCGAGACCTTACACCAAAAGAACATCATCTACAAGGGGATCCCGAGACCTTGCACCAACAGAGAATTTTCAACAAGGGGATCTCGAGACCTTGCATCAACAGAGAATTTTCAACAAGGGGATCCCGAGACCTTGCACCAACAGAGAATTTTCAACAAGGGGATCTCGAGACCTTGCATCAACAGGGGATCGTCTACAAGGGGATATCGAAAGCTTACACCAAAAGAGGATCCTCTACAAGGGATCTCGAGACCTTACACCAACAGAGGATCGTCTACAATGGGATCTCGAGACCTTACACCAACAGAAGATCCTCTTCAAGGGGATCTCGGGAGCTTACACCAACAGAGGACCTTCTACAAGGGGATCTCGGGAGCTTACACCAACAGAGGACCTTCTACAAGGGGATCTCGAGACCTTACACCAACAGAGGATCGTCTACAATGGGATCTCGAGACCTTACACCAACAGAAGATCCTCTACAAGGGGATCTCGAGACCTTACACCAACAGAGGACCTTCTACAAGGGGATCTCGAGACCTTACAGCAACAAAAGATCCTCTACAAGGAGATCTCGAGACCGTACACCAACAGAAGACGCTCTACAAGGGGATTTCGAGACCTTACACCAACAGGAGATCCTCGATATTCCCCGGGATATGAGTGAAGGGATTATTTTTAACGGAGTTCGAAACAAAATCATTCCTTAGAATTCAGCCGAAATTTTCCCAAGAATGGACTATATATATTTTTTACTTTCTCTCAAGATTTTTTTTTATTTCAAGACAAATTAAAATTATCGTTTCAAGATTTTTTTCCCCGTCTAATATTATTTTTTCCGATGCAGTTCTCCTGGAATAGATGAAGAGCCGATAGTATGGTCTATATGAATATGGAATTAATCGAGGTAAAACCGATCAACTCAACACGTCTTCAAAACCACAGAAGCTTACATCGGTCGTTGAGCTCTTTGTCTTTTATTCTACTGTGGCGCTGTAAGTATGCATTCCTTCTCTGTAAGTCATCTATTCGCTGAGCTGTGAACAAAAAAGTATACATATCAATAACCTTTGAAGAACACATCAATACCACTTCATGAATATATCAATAACACAGCAATTAGCCATTGAAATGGATTACAGTTTAGTTCAGTTTATCAAGTACGGTGGCCCATAGGGGGCATCGATTTTTTTTTCATAGTTTTTTCGTATTTTCTGATTTTCATGGGGGTTTCCTCTAGTTTCGACTATTTTCTGCAAACAGTTTCTAGTTTATCACAGAATTTCTTTATAGGTTTCTGACATTTCTAGTAACGTCGTCACAATTTCTCTTTCCTTTTCTTCGCCGAAAACCCTTGGAAACGTTCCATGGCGATGTAAAGGTTTACACTCGTTCCATGGCGATGTAAAGGTTTACACCGCTGTTGAAAAATTTAGATTGGTTTTCGGTGAAGAAAAGAATGTATTGTGATGTCGTTACTAGGAATGGGAGAAATCGGAAGAAATTTTGTGATAAACAAGAAAATTATCCAAAAAAAAAAGAGAAGAAGAAAATAAGGAAAAGTCGATGGCCGTCATAGTCCAGGGATACCTTCCAGTTTCAAATCAAATTTTGAAAGTGAAGTTCGCTTGGCGAGAAAATAGGAGTTTAGATTCAGTCCAATCACAGAGATTCTGTAAAGGATCCTTGTACTTCAAGTACAAATATGGTTTATTTGGTTGGGCGAATATCATTGGTCAATGTGTGTGAGATGGTGAAGATATGGTGTAGTTTTCAAAGAGATGCATTACATCAGCCTGGTCATATTGGGAAGGGTGATTTGAAAGGACGACATAATGAATGTACTTTAAATCTTATTCAAATAAATATTCTCCACAGCAAAGTGTCAGATCCGATATTCAACATTCAGCCGTCGTCCATTTTCTTTAACAGAAATCATGCATAATTATACCTATATTAAAACTGACCATATAAGTGGTATCATAAGAGACAAACACATGGACCCCTTCATACGGCCAAACCAAAGCAATATTATGAACCTACCATTTAGCATACATTGATTCACCGATGGTTGGTATCCGTCTTCTGGATTGTGTCGCCTCCAGGCTGTGTAATATAAAGCAATATATATTGACACAGTTATAGCTTTCTGCCATCAGAAATACATGCAGTGGGCATAAGATTAGATCGGGGCCTGCTATAACGCACTGGTTTATCAGTCTATTCAATTATATAAAACTTGTAAATTGGAGGAATACTCCCTTAAACTATCTGACCGGGATTATCTTGGGCTCACCATGGCTTGACTTGGCGATAAAGGAATAGGGGAGAATGTAATTGATTTTCGGTTCTCTTTCTACCAGAAAAAGTAAACATAGTTTCGTGCCGGATTTTATTTTAGCTAAGTACTCTTAGAGACTGCTGAGTATGATAGAAAATCGTTGTTTTGGGGGCAAAAGGGGAGGAGTTTCATGTTCTTGAGGCACGATAATACGACATTATGGAAGGAAAACAATAAAACCAATTTCTATGGACTCTCGTGGCCGCCATTTTGAATTCCCCCATAATTCCAGGCAGATTCATAAAAAATGACCTACATGATCATGATGATAAGCTATAAAGCTCTCTGTTTTTACCATCACTCGGGTCCGACAGCTAGTGTTTTAGAACAACATTATCACATCATGGAAAGGTCAGAGTGGATGACATATATTATACATATATAAAATTAGGGGATCTGAATATTTAGCATTCACGTACCGTTGCTGAACAGTACGCTGAAAATGAGCATCACAAAATGGATTGTTAAGGATACTATCATCCATGAAGTACTTTCGACCGATAAGACGTCTACTTTCCTCTTTATCATCTGAAATAGTAAGTTTTAATTATATATCATGTCAATAAGGTAATCATTATATGAAAAGATTCATTCAAACGTACTTAATAGTTTAGAAGATTTTATAGTATTTCCTTTCAAGTCCTGTGAAGGGGGGCGGCGGGGGGGGTGTAGAGAGATAAGAAAGGAGATACAGAATACATGGATCGTGTAGTAACTAACACCCATCCTCCATAGTGGGATGTCCAACAATTAGCTGACTTTCAGATAACCAGGCCGTGTCCCGTGTCCCGTGTTTGACAGTCAGGTAGACTATATGGATAAATCATCTGTCTTATCGCCTTGTTGGGTTATTAATGCATGAAAACGAAAGAATGGCGTTCCCTCTCAGACCGCTTAGAACACCTAAAACCCCAGCAAGAAACACCCTTTTCACTCAAAACTACACTGTTTAACATATAACAACGTTGTGAGGCACGGCAATTTGCACATCAAGATGTCTGCCGTTTGGTTGACTTCATGACTCGCCCAGTTTCTGCCTGACTGAAGTCGTAAGGCGTTACAAAAATCCGGGACAACAGTGCGTTGCTCACATAACGCAAAACGCATTTTTCAATTTACGGTGTGTTAACACAAATATCGCTTCATTTTTGGTCAACTGTATAACCTACCTGTATACCACTGTCAACTTTATCTATAGTCCAGGTGATAATACCGGTACTGCCATTGGCTTCTTTGGGTTGTTTCTGCTTTCCACACAAGGGGCAACTGGACACCATCCACTCGCAGTCACATCCCTCACCATAGCAACATCTGCATACTGTCTCTCCATTGGGGGGATTTAACACCTCAAGCCAGGGGATGGGTGTGAGGGATGAATTCACCTTCATAATGCCGAAGCTAAAGTGAGGGGAAGAACAAAACATCTTCAGATTTGACATTCAGTAGCTAGTGTCGTCGCCCATAACCTTATATGGCCCGGGTTTGGTGAGCAAGAGAGTTGAAACTTTCGGACTTCTCCCCAAATCTTACTCGATCACGGGAAAATTCAAAATGGCGGCCACGAGGTGTCCTCAGAAAGTCGTGTTTTCGGTCATATCTGTCCATATTTTCGCGTTTTTTTTTCTTGTACTAAATTATATAAAAGTAATCAATTTTGTAAAAACTCATTATTCCTTGATATATTAATTAGTCTTTGAGAGAGAATATCGAGAAGTAAAATGGCTTCCGAGAAGATGACGTCGCGGCCATTTTGGATTATTTCTTTTCTTTTGTATAGGGGTTGACTCAAATATATAGTACGCAAGTTTCAACCCTCTAGACCACGGGGTAACGAAAATAAATGGAAGCCGAAAAATCCACTCCAGACCCCTGCGCACCAACACCACCCAGGCTGGCTGGGATATATCCCCAGGCCTGGAATGCTCAAAGTATGTTCGTATCCGCAGGACAGCAATAAAATACGAGTATAAAGACAAGCTCTAGTTTCTTGCAAAAATGAAACGGTCAACGAGAAATAATTTCCGTGTAGGGGAAAATATCCATTTTTGTATCACCTACATGTAGCTAGAACTGGTTGTATCATCTAGCTAGGGAATGTTTGTATCGCCTAGCTAGAACATTTTTATATCGCCTAGCTAGAATATTTTTGTATCACCTAGCTAGTACATGTTTATATCACCTAGCAAGGACACTTTTGTATCACCTATAGCATATAGTTTGTATCACCTAGCCAGGACATTGTTTCTTGATTTTCAACTAAAAGGAAGGACATATTTTTCCGGAAGAAAAGCAGACGAGGAGTGAAGAGATCTCATTTCCTGGGACACTGTTATCTTTCACTGTGGCACAGGGACTCATTACTGTTGTTCTAACACCTAACATATATACCGAACACCTAACATATACCTGACCTATGTCTGACATCCATGCCACCTGCAGAAAAGGGAGATTGCACGAACTGGCAGCAAAAAAAAGTTTTAGAATTATATACGGTACAGTAATACATTTCCAGACTAAAGGAGAGATAGACCGTTAAGGAGCTAGCACCAATATTCAGTGCCTCTTGAATCACAGGCTTGGTATGGGGAAGACGTTCTGATACTGTTTGAATAAACAGGTATAATATTGCCGCCTCGCTACTTCTGGAAAATATATTTCCGTCTGTATTCCATGTGATACAGGAACAGGAGTACAAGTACAGGAACTCACCGAGAATATAAACTTAAAGTAACTCTCAAGAAATCACTCCCTGGAGAACAGTCAGGATATAGCAATCTGCATATATTTCTTGAATCCTATGCGAATCAACTTTTTGGAGAGTTATGAAGTGTTGAGTACCGATGCTACAATATTTATATAAATTACTGAACATGTTATCTTTAGCTCTATGGCTTCAGCTTCATATATTTAGCTTTATATTCTAGATACGGTCATTAGGCTTCGGAACATTGGCATACCACAACGCGCCCGCAGAATGCATTCAAGTTCACCCCGTGGGCAACAGCGTCAGATCGAGGTGAACCCCTAATGTGTAATCGGCTCGTTCCTTTGTCAGACAAGTCTTTGGGCCCAGACTAAACCTATGAAGCGAGGCTTCTGTGCACAGAATGATAAAATGATAAAGCCTCTGTTTTCACTAGTGCTTCCATGGTACATGAAAATGACAATACCAGGCTATAGGGCCTACATACTCGGGTGCCATGGATACATGGATATTGTTCTATCCTGTCCGAAATTGTTTCTATAGCCTTACAAGGATTAGGGATTCATCCTGAATGTTCATACAACTGCAATTCATTTTCAGAGATTTCAGTCTGAAATTCAGGTCATAGTTCCTGAATTGAGTTCCTAGAATTCAAGAAATTAGATGTTGGTGGTTTTGTTTTTTAACTTAATCGATCTATATGTCACATATACCAAGAGGTGAAGTCAGCCAACCGTCACTGAGGTGATATTTACGGTGAGGAACACAGTTTTTATGACTTGAAGTACATTATATCAGAGAAAATCCTTAAACTTTGACTTATTAAAGATATTATAGAAACGTGTGGAAATCGTAGCACGGAGAGTCGTCATATTTATGACCATTTTCTCTTATTTCCCCCAAGTTGTCCTTTAATATGCATTCCGTTGGTGACGTGGTTCTGTTCGTGGCAAGGCATATTAATATCAAGCTGTCACATAAGGTCCTACATAAATGCTGCTACAAAACCATGCTTCTTTCCCGGTATATTTGTATTGTCCTGTGGTAGAGTATTGTATACTGTTCCAAGGTAAGTATTGGACGTAAACATTTTCCGAACAACACACACCGAGCAGTATTCATTCGTTTAGACGATACTTAACAAAAGTATATTCGAATAAAATACGGTAGTTAGAATTTCATTTATCGAACAATGGGGAGCGTTGGGTGACCAGGGGGCGGGCATATATGAAAACATTGGCTCAGGTGAGCTATTGGTCGGTTCGACGGCTGTGCAGGGTTCAGACAATTTATATAAGAATGCTTATTGTTGAAAATGTTGAACTAACAAATCTTTGTTTATTTCCCTTTTTTTTTTTTGCAAGTTTTATTTTGGTATCCGGAGTGGTGGTCCATTTATGGGCATTTAAATTGGATGGCCCGATGGTACATATACAGGCATAAACTTTGCAAACCCCCCCAAAAAAAGAAGAAAAAAACCACAAAAAACATCAACAACAACAACAACAAAACAACAACAATAAAATCAGAGCTTACCCAAAGTGTTTTGTTAAGTCAGGATAGTTTCATCAAAACAAAGTCAAATCGCGTAAAATCGGCAGAAGTATTCCAGCCCAATTTTAGCATCCACTCGGTCTCCTCACAGTGGTATTCCAGCAATGGCATTCACTCGGTCTTCTTGCAATAGTATTTCAGCACAAGTTTAGCATCAATCGGTCTTCTCGCAGTAGTATTCTAGCACAAGTTTAGCCACGAGCTTTTCTTCCTCTGCTTGTCCGGTATCGTAAATTCTTAGGAAATCAGTCTAGTACGGTTCTCAAGTTCCCATATATTAGTAATAAGGGCACAATTTATACGGAGTAATCCGCTTTATACGTTGTAATATTCTGGGTCGTACTCCAAGAGGTGTCAAATTTTGCCAAAGTTGAAATTTTTGCCATAAACACCATTAAAACATCGTGACAGAACGTATGCATACATCTGTGTTTTGGTCGTGTGAAGCGTTAAAACACAGTCCGAAGATGTCTTTGTGTGGTCATCGACGGCCGTAACAGCTTTCACAAGTCACTGCCAGTACCGGTGTTACTGGCCCTCTCTGTTGAGCATTGTTAGGGCTATATTGTTCGAAACAATTCAATAGAATTTAGAATTCTTCAACTTTATGGCAGTGGGTCAATGGACAATATGCCTCTGGGACATGAAGGATACACCATTGAGACCCCATGAGAACCCACTGAGATCCCACTGAGACATGGAGTTTTAATCGCTAGCTGGTTAATTCTAATCCACCAATATTTTCTCATTTCGGCCCTAATTGCATGTTCTCACCGTTATACATTACCGACGCATATTTGTAAAGTTTCACGTGGATTTGTATCAAGTTGCGTCAGTTACACGACATATTGATCGGAATTCATTATAAATACCGCGTCCCTTAAACTGAATATAGTGCGTAAAGTTCGGATATTGTTTAACACCAAGTTGTTTTGATATAGGCCCGGTATATCAGTCCGAGACCGAATGAGGTCGGAGGCTGACAATTTTGAGATTTTCTTGTTTGTTCAATGTCCTTCGTGACCATATTGTCAGCTACTGTGTCTGTGCAGAGTGTCAATAAAGTTATCTATACACTGCACGTTTAGTGCTGTCTATTGCATGGAATTAGATAAATCGTCGAAGATATTAGATTCCAAATCTGTTTTTATCGATCATGAAGATATGTGGTTTTGACTCAATATTCAGGAGAGGCCTCATGTATAAGGCACTAATCGCCAGTCGAATGGACATCCATGGAAAATAACATTGATACAGATTGAGAGCGGAAACGACTACACTCGCTGAATGATTCAGGGATTTATCCAGACATTCAGGCCATTTATCACTCAATTTTCATGGATTTAAGCCTGAAATCCAGGACATTTTTCATTAATTCAATGATGAAGTCGCTGAAATTCAGGATAGTGTCCCTGGATTTGGGGCCGGAATCCCTGGAAATTGAGTTGTGGATGTGGATGTCTGGTCTGAATTTCAGGAAAATCCCTGAATCGTTTTCAGAGTGTACTCGTCGGATCGTCTCTCAGGGATTTATCTGTGAAATATCTCAGCAAGGTATCACAGGAGATATAATCCACAGTAGCGAATTTATTCCCCCCCCCCCCCCTGTAATCAACCTAATTAACCAATTAACAACGGTAACGAGCCCCTGTGATATAATCTTGCCGGGAAATTGTTATTAGATTCTTAACACCCCGGTATCAGTATTGAGTATTGACAGACTGACCAATTTAAGTATTTGCATCATTATTTAAGAGTAACCAGTTAAAGCATATGAACATATTGGGCGACACCAAAGAAAACCATACCAGTATTGCAATAAAAGAAGTGGCATTGATGAAGCAAAAATGAGAGCACACATTGGAAAAAACAACACGTATATCTATGGGCACAAGAAATTAAAGGAAAGACTTTCTAAATCACCGAGAAGGATAAAGTGAGGTTAATATGGGAAAAACTCCCTTGTGTGTTATGGTAAGAAAGCTGTTTTTTTTTCAATCTTAAATCTGCCTGAAATCGGAATTATAATGCCACACAATATATTAGGAAGTTGGATTATCAGGAATGGTTCCGGTTCGATTTGAGGTGTAATTTTGTTTTGCTACAAGAGAAAGTCCTCCAGGGAAATGCCTCAAAGATAGCAAGGGAACACATTCTGATCATTCATATATTTATTTTCATGCAAAGGGCTTAGTGAACCGTTTGATGTTGTTGTCACAAATTATTTTGAAAAATACTGAAAAGTGTATACCTGGAGATGATGACATTGCATTTGCAGTGCAACTAGTTCCGGAAGTTATGTAAATATTAATTACTACAGATTGCGAGCATGAAACACAACAATAAAGTGAAATACTTAACCATTACAGACATTAAGGGATAGGTATAGGTGTATGTGTAGGGGATGTTACTCTCCAGCGTTTGGATACCACCCACGACACATTTAGACCAGGGATTGTCCAACTATCTCCAAACGCACCCCTGTGCACTTCCGAAACTGCCCACGTTCTATACTATTGCTCGACTGTCCATACGCGAAATGGCGACACAGGACAAAATACCCACTGTCTGAATCTTGAATATGATACCCCAAACGGCCCATTTGGAGCAAGGATAGTCCATCTATCACCCAAAACTGCCACCTCAAATGTCCTTTTTCTACCACTCCACGAGTGTGCATGCGCAGATTGACGGCGCTGCCACCACACGCAGCTCAGTTAAGCGCCATCCCCAGGTCTGCCTGCCCAATGCTCATCATAACCTTCAGCGAAATCAATAAACGACCCAGAGACCCATTAGGACCAATTAGGACTTATTATCTCCTAATTAGGAGAAAATTATCTCCTAATTAGGACATATTATCTCCTAATTAGGACTTATTATCTCCTAATTAGGAGATAATTATCTCCTAATTAGGGCTTATTATCTCCTAATTAGAAGATAGTAAGTCATAATTAGGAGATAATTTTCTCCTAATTAGGAGATAATAAGTCCTAATTAGGAGATAAATCTCGGAATTTTTTTTTTCACACTGGCACTAATACGCTTCCGTAGTAAATAGCTTGCGTACAACAATCATATTTTATTAAATGTAATGTGGTGACACATATAGACGTGAATTAGCTAGAGCTATCATCATATTCCCTCATCACCATTAAATGGTGATGGTCATCAGCATTTATTGGTGATACGGCCTGGTTATCACCAAGGGCTGGTGACGGGCAGTGAATATAGATATCAGGTCAATCGGTGATAACCTCAATCAGGTCAATCGGTGATTCAAAATAAGAAAAAAATATACTCATAAAAACAAGCCACCCATATGGTGATTCCTAATGGCTCAGTTTCACATTATTTCAAGAACAAGAAAAAGCCTGTCCTTGCACTCACCCGTGACTTCAGCTGATCAGCTGCTGGTTCGTATAATTTCACTTTGTCCTATCTTTTAACCCAGGACAATATTTTGAAATAGCTGGCATCTTTTCATGTATTGTCCTCCAAATTATACATTATTCTACACATGATGACACTTTCTTTGAATATTGAGAAATTATGTATAAAATTATGTCAGTTATCACCAGTTCAAAATATTGCCCTGCGTTGAAGATATGCCAAACTGGAATTATATGATCAGCTGAAGCCACGGGTGATTACACAGATAGGCGCTCATTGTTTTTCCGATGTCAAAGTTTTTCTGAGGAATAATGTGGAAAAGGAGAATTATTATTGCCCGGAATGAGATTTTGAAAAATTAAAAAAAAAAAAATGAAAAAAAATAAAAAAAGAGAAAAAAAGGGTACTCAACGCTCTACATGGACATTCAATTCTTTGCTTATTTTTCACCCGCATGTATTACTGAATGAAGTTAAGCACAAACACTGAATGTTTCACCATGTCCATTTCTAGCAATAGAGAAAGTGTCCAAATCGCTTGTTAAAAGATAGGAGAAAACCTCAAATGAAAAGTATAGGTAGGATGAAGTTCAGGTTTAAATTTGAGTTTTCCCTTCAGACAGCTGAAATTTTAGCTGTCCTTGAGAGTTTTGGAGGATATATTCAGTTCTTTATTCATTCTCAGCTGATATTGCGCATTTGTCTATATATGTCAGTTTTCTGGCATATATCTGTAGACTTCCGGTAAACGAATAATTAAGTAATAATTAA
Source organism: Hanleya hanleyi (assembly GCA_036873755.1). Classification (NCBI taxonomy): domain Eukaryota; kingdom Metazoa; phylum Mollusca; class Polyplacophora; order Lepidopleurida; family Hanleyidae; genus Hanleya; species Hanleya hanleyi. Next base: position 18,057 of record JAVTVY010057225.1, on the reverse strand, counting down.
TCCCGTTAATTGTTTATCTGTATCGTTCGGTAGTAAGTAGTAGTAAAATTTTTATTTACATCTCACCGCACATATACAAAAATATATAAAATAGAAACAGTTCTATATGTGCACCACTCAACAAGTGTTATGAGAGATGATACATGCATGTTAGACATAATTAAAATTTCGACGTCTCAACAGGATCTTATAGCAGCTTCTGGCAGTAAATTTAACCACTTCCGGGTGTTGGAGGAGGAAGCAAAATGCCTCTTCGTCACTTAAAGGAGTACTTACCTTATTTTTGAGTGTGACTATATTTATCAGCAATCGTATTCCAAACCTTATTTTATTAAACTTACGTTGATAGAATGCGAAATAAAAGAAATATTGAATATTTTGTTGCTCGCCACGGCGTGCACTGGGCGCCGCCATTGCAGCACTGCGTGACGTTTTTAGATGAGCGGAAGTGAATGTATACTCATCTAAAAACGTCACAACGTCATGGAGATTTAAGGTTGATCGTGTTGGTCATGCCGATAATTCGCACGAGAAGGAACCGAGTAAATCCACTGACATTCTAGTTGATTTTAGTAGTTGAAGTGTAATCATGAAAATGTTTACGAACTTAGAAGCATCGTCGTTCAACTCAAATCACTGGACAATTGCAGAGGACGCTCTTTTAGTTTAACGCTCAGCTTCAAATTTTGTCCAAATTGAATCGGGCAAGTCTCAGTTGAAAGACTTGGAGAAGAAATTATTCATATGGTGGAGATAACCTAAACCACTTTCCTTTTCGGAATTATCCCCGTTGGATTTGCCGCGCCAGTTTTATTCTCGAATTGAACTCTTACTCGGAGTAATTCAAATCTCCGTAGTTGGATCGAATGCTGACGTCATCAGTGACGTCATCCCACAGGCAACATGGCGGCGCCCACGTCGACCTCAAAGCGGAAACATGGCTTCACAAATTGTAATAAAAATAATAGATTGTCGCCCTCAACGACAGTTAAATTGTTGGTTATATTTCTTTAAGAATCTAACCTTTGTAATAGGAGCCAATATAAAATAAGGTAAGTACTCCTTTAAATTAAGGAAATCGGGGGCAACACACTGAGCCTCATTGAAGAGTTGTACGGTGGCCCGTTAGGGCCATTGTCGTTTTCTTTCTATTTCCTATGTTTTTCTTCTATTTCCGAAGAAACCAACTTAATTTTCTAGGTTTTCTTTGTATTTTCCAAGAAATCAACTGAATTTTCAGCGAATTCATAGCAATATTCTGCGAATTTTCCGTGTTCAACGACGTAAAAACAGAGACAAAGTCGAAGAAAAACACCAAATATAATTTCCTCCGCGGATATAATATTTCCTCCGCGGATATAATATTTCCTCCGCGGATATAATCATTTCCTCCGCGGATATAATATTTCCTCCGCGGATATAGTCATTTCCTCCGCGGATATAATATTTCCTCCGCGGATATAATATTTCCTCCGCGGATATAATCATTTCCTCCGCGGATATAATATTTCCTCCGCGGATATAATATTTCCTCCGCGGATATAATATTTCCTCCGCGGATATAATCATTTCCTCCGCGGATATAATATTTCCTCCGCGGATATAATATTTCCTCCGCGAATATAATCATTTCCTCCGCGGATATAATATTTCCTCCGCGGATATAATATTTCCTCCGCGGATATAATCATTTCCTCCGCGGATATAATATTTCCTCCGCGGATATAATATTTCCTCCGCGGATATAATCATTTCCTCTGCGGATATAATATTTCCTCTGCGGATATAATATTTCCTCCGCGGATATAATCATTTCCTCCGCGGATATAATATTTCCTCCGCGGATATAATATTTCCTCCGCGGATTTAATCATTTCCTCCGCGGATATAATATTTCCTCCGCGGGCGTAATATTTCCTCCGCGGATATAATCATTTCCTCCGCGGATACAATATTTCCTCCGCGGATATAATATTTCCTCTGCGGATATAATCCATTTCCTCCGCGGATATAATATTTCCTCCGCGGATATAATATTTCCTCCGCGGATATAATTAATTTCCTCCGCAGGAAATCCGCATCTGACAGTGTAAAGAAGGGGCGGCAAATTCCCCAATTTAGCATTTTGAGGCTGAGGAGTGGGGGCTGATGTGGAGGTGACGTCACGATGCCGTCACTATGACGTCACATCCAGTGACATCCGGGTCAAAGGTCACATCCGGTCACGTGGCATCCGGTAACATCCGGGTCACTTCCTGTGACGTCGCTTCCGGTCACCTGGCGGCCCAGCAAGAGTTATCTGCCCCTACCTAAGACCCCAGTGACTTCCAATGTTAATCTCATGCAGGTATGGGAAAGGGGTGGTCATATCTTTTTTCTTGTGGATTTTACTATGGGTTGTGGCACCTTGATTTCTTCATCTCGAGCTGTAGAACACGATGGGAGGGGTCTCGAAGCCATGCGTTGACTTTTTTTGAAAAGTGCTGATGACGCATGCGCAGTAGACAGGCAGATCGAGGTGGACGTTTTGGCGTCTAGGTGGACCCATAGTGGCACGATTGGGTTGTGTGAGGTATCAGTTTGAAGCATTCGTGGGGGAGCGTCCAACTGGGGGGTGGAAATATCGTCAAAAAGTGTATTTGAATGGACGTTTGGGGGTCGAGGAGGACCAATAGTGGTCCGATTAGGCTGTGGGAGGTGTCATCGTGAAGCTCTTGTGGGGGAGCGTCCGACTGGACTAGTGTGTCGTCCGTTTTCAACATTCGGCGCATGCGCAGACAGGTAATTGTGGGGAAAAGGGCACTGAAAGGGACGTTTTGGGGTCGAGGTGGACCCATAGTGGTGCGAATGGGTCGGGGAGCGTATTAGTTTGAATCTCTCATGAGGTGGCGTCCAAATGGACTTGTGCGGAGTAGAAGTAGCGCAATGGTGCGCCTGCGCAGTAGAAAAAGAGTATGGGAATAGACGTTTTGGGGTCGAGGTGGGCCCATAGTGGGCGTACTGGGTCGGGGAGGGTATCCATGTGAAGCGCGCCTTCAGGCCGATCAAGTCATGGGTGGGTGCATGTTTTCTCCGAAATGAAACACGGACTTTACCCCTAAAATGACCCCATCAACCAGGTCTAGAGTGGTTAATATGGTTCCCAGCTGCCTGCCGAGATATGCAGATTTGGTTAGCTGAAATTTGGGGTCGAAACTGGACTTTCTAGGATATGATCCAAACTTCGTTTTAAAGTATTATCGGGGTCGCTAATCACGAATCCGCGGTCAGAATTGACCTTGACCTTGAAATGGAATATCGAACATATGGGTATGACTTTCGCCTAGTCGGAAGGTCATAAGATATAGGCGGACGACCTTGACCTTTTGATATGTGATGACCCCGTGACTTGTGCGTTGACCTATCTCATCGACCTTGACCTCTGACCTCGGGCTAGAAAATGCGGTAGTACAATCAAAATGTACCATCGCAAATTTTGACCTGGAGTCAAAAGTCAAGGTCGAGGACATAGATCAACGCATAGGTCACGGGGTCATCACATATTAAAAGGTCAAGGTCGTCAGCCTATGTCTTGTGACCTTCGGACAAGGTGAAAGTCATACCTAAATGTTCGATACTCGATTTGAAGGTTAAGGTCGAGGTCAAGGTCAATTTTGACATCGGATTCGTGATCAGTGACCCCGAAAATACTTATATACCAATTTTCAAGTCAATCGGTGAAGGTGTAATTTTGATCTCCATAAACGCCAAGGGATACGCCTCGGCTGAAATTTGGTGTCGAAACTGGAGTTTCGAGGATTTCACCTAAACTTCGTTCTAAAGTATTATCGGGGTCACTAATGACGAATCCGCGGTCAAAATTGACCTCGACCGTAACCGCGAAATCGAGTATCGAACATTTGGATACTCGATTTTGAGGTCAAGGTCGAGGTCAAGGTCAATTCTGACCGCGGATTCGTGATCAGCGACCCCGATGTTACTTCAGAACGAAGTTTGGATCAAATTCTCTGAACTTTAGTTTCGACGTTTCAGGAGGTCAAAATTACACCTTCACCGATTGACTCGAAAATTGGTATATAAGTATTTTCGGGGTCACTGATCACGAATCCGAGGTCAAAATTGACCTTGACCTCGACCTTAACCTTCAAATCGAGTATCGAACATTTAGGTATGACTTTCACCTTGTCCGAAGGTCACAAGACATAGGCTGACGACCTTGACCTTTTAATATGTGATGACCCCGTGACCTATGCGTTGATCTATGTCCTCGACCTTGACTTTTGACTCCAGGTCAAAATTTGCGATGGTACATTTTGATTGTACTACCGCATTTTCTAGCCCGAGGTCAGAGGTCAAGGTCGATGAGATAGGTCAACGCACAAGTCACGGGGTCATCACATATCAAAAGGTCAAGGTCGTCCGCCTATATCTTATGACCTTCCGACTAGGCGAAAGTCATACCCAAATGTTCGATATTCCATTTCAAGGTCAAGGTCGAGGTCAAGGTCAATTCTGACCGCGGATTCGTGATTAGCGACCCCGATAATACTTTAAAACGAAGTTTGGATCAGGATCATATCTTAGAAAGTCCAGTTTCGACCCCAAATTTCAGCTAACCAAATCTGCATTGCAGCTGGGAACCATATTAACCACTCTAGACCTGGGTGATGGGGTCATTTTAGGGGTAAAAGTCCGTGTTTCATTTCGGAGAAAACATGCACCCACCCATGACTTGATCGGCCTGAAGGCGCGCTTCACATGGATACCCTCCCCGATCCAGTACGCCCACTATGGGCCCACCTCGACCTCAAAACGTCTATCCCTATACTCTTTTTCTACTGCGCAGGCGCACCATTGCGCTACTTTTACTCCGCACAAGTCCATTTGGACGCCACCTCATGAGAGATTCAAACTAATACGCTCCCCGACCCATTCGCACCACTATGGGTCCACCTCGACCCCAAAACGTCCCTTTCAGTGCCCTTTTCCCCACAATTACCTGTCTGCGCATGCGCCGAATGTTGAAAACGGACGACACACTAGTCCAGTGGGACGCTCCCCCACAAGAGCTTCACGATGACACCTCCCACAGCCTAATCGGACCACTATTGGTCCTCCTCGATCCCCAAACGTTCATTCAAATACACGTTTTGACGATATTTCCACGCCCCAGTTGGACGCTCCCCCGCGAATGCTTCAAACTGATACCTCACACAACCCAATCGTGCCACTATGGGTTCACCTAGACGCCAAAACGTCCACCTCGATCTGCCTGTCTACTGCGCATGCGTCATCAGCACTTTTCAAAAAAAGTCAACGCATGGCTTCGAGACCCCTCCCATCGTGTTCTACAGCTCGAGATGAAGAAATCAAGGTGCCACAACCCATAGTAAAATCCACAAGAAAAAAGATATGACCACCCCTTTCCCATACCTGCATGGGATTAACATTGGAAGTCACTTGGGTCTTAGGTAGGGGCAGATAACTCTTGCTGTGCCGCCAGGTGACCGAAAGCGACGTCACAGGAAGTGACCCGGATGTTACCGAATGCCACGTGACCGGATGTGACCTTTGACCCGGATGTCACCGGATGTGACGTCATAGTGACGCCATCGTAACGTCATTAGAAGCGAAACCGTTGCCACGTAACCGGATGTGACCTTTGATCCGGATGTCACCGGATGTGACGTCATAGTGACGCCATCGTGACGTCACTCCACATCAGCCTCACTTTAGCTTCAAAATGCTAATGAATTTGCCGTCTTTCTAGTACTCGTCACGGGATTTCTCCGCGGAGGAAATTAATTATATCCGCGGAGGAAATATTATATCCGCGGAGGAAATGATTATATCCTCGGACGAAACATTATATCCGCGGAGGAAATACATCCGCGGAGGAAATGATTATATCCGCGGAGGAAAATATTATATCCGCGGAGGAAATATTATATCCGCGGAGGAATGATTATATCCGCGGAGGAAATATTATATCCGCGGAGGAAATATTATATCCGCGGAGGAAATGATTATATCCGCGGAGGAAATATTATATCCGCGGAGGAAATATTAGATCCGCGGAGGAAATATTATATCCGCGGAGGAAATATTATATCCGCGGAGGAAATGATTATATCCGCGGAGGAAATATTATATCCGCGGAGGAAATATTATATCCGCGGAGGAAATGATTATATCCGCGAAGGAAATATTATATCCGCGAAGGAAATATTATATCCGCGGAGGAGATGATTATATCCGTGGAGGAAATATTATATCCGCCGAGGAAATATTATATCCGCGGAGGAAATGATTATATCCGCGGAGAAAATATTATATCCGCGGAGGAAATATTACATCCGCGGAGAAAATGATTATATCCGTGGAGGAAATATTATATCCGCGGAGGAAATATTATATCCGCGGAGGAAATGATTATATCCGCGGAGAAAATATTATATCCGCGAAGGAAATATTATATGCGCGGAGGAAATATTATATCCGCGGAGGAAATATTATATCCGCGGAGGAAATGATTATATCCGCGGAGGAAATATTATATCCGCGGAGGAATATAATCATTTCCTCCGCGGATATAATATTTCCTCCGCGGATATAATATTTCCTCCGCGGATATAATCTATCCGCGGAGGAAATATTACATCCGCGGAGGAAATGATTATATCCGCGGAGGAAATGTTATATCCGCGGAGGAAATATTATATCCGCGGAGGAAATATTATATCCGCCGAGGAAATGATTATATCCGCGGAGGAAATATTATATCCGCGGAGGAAATATTATATCCGCGGAGGAAATGATTATATCCGCGGAGGAAATATTATATCCGCGGAGAAAATATTATATCCGCGGAGGAAATTATATTTGGTGTTTTTCAAGAATTTCATAGGTTTTTCTTCGACTTTGTCTCTATTTTTACGTCGTTGAACACGGAAAATTCGCAGAATATTGCTATGAATTCGCTGAAAATTCAGTTGATTTCTTGGAAAATACAAAGAAAACATAGAAAATTAAGTTGGTTTCTTCGGAAATAGAAGAAAAACATAAGAAATCGAAAGAAAACGACAATGGCCCGTTGCAACCTGATGTCTGCATACTGCGGGCATTGCAATAGCACATGCATTTCCGACTCTACTTCGTTTCTACACGTCTGACACACTCTTTCATGTATAGGCAAGTTTTCGTATCTACCCGTTTCTATGCGAATTGGGGCCACACCGCATCTAAATTTTGCAAGTGCGCTTCTCCTGGATTTTGGTATGTACTACCCTGAAGCACAGTGCATTCTGTTCTCTGTTAAACAGCCGCAAGGCAACGGTAACAGTTGGAGCCTTAACCAACAAAAATACACAGGGAAATCTCAACGTAAATAATCCAACCGTAAATGTCAGATGTTAATTCTAAAACGCGGAAATAGCTAACGGCATACACACCGGGTAAATAAAACTTTGTTTTTCACACATAATTTTCTGTGATTTAACCGAGATATTTTCATATATAGTAGATATTCTCTCTCCGCCCCGCTTCCCCCCCCCCCCCCCCCATCTCAAGAGAGCTTAATACAGATGCTAAACGCCCGTATATATGTAAGATGCTCTGTAAATTATCAGTAGATTTTCGTTGTTGATATTTTTGAAGCTTTTGTTATTGATTTCATTCAGAAACAATACAGCTCAGATAACCAAGATTTTTGTGAAATAATTATACTCATCCGTAGTGCGATATTAATGAAACCTATAGATTTTCAAAATTTCGAGCGGCGGAATATGGCTCTCAATGTATGCACTCTAGATATTTCTGATTTGTTTTATATCACTATCAGAAGGATTGGGTCAAATTGACAGGATATTTCTTAGTATATACGTGACGGTTCCAAAGAGTTTGGGTCAAATTTCATTTTTACCCAAACAGTTTAGGTAATTTTATCCAAATATTTTGGGCACGTCACGTCCATACCCACAAATTCTGACAGTTGTTGAAAATAAAAACAAATCTGCGTTGGCTATTTTGTTTCACAAAAACTTCAGTTATAAACACTTAAAAAATATTGACAACATTGTAATTTATTTCACAGAACATATCCTTATCTTTTTAGCTCAACGTAAGCTAGGAAATATTTGCTGGTCTATGTCTGACAAACGTAATTATTCTACCCTTAATAGAACGAATACCTAAATATCTGACTTCAGTAAGGATGTGGGGTTTTTTTTTATTAATTATGAAAATGTTTTCATTTTTCACTAACAACAATGCTCATTTTCTTCTCAATTGATCTAAAGAATATAGCAAACCTGTATGTTCGAGTGATGGCTGATAAACTGGTGAGTAGTCTCTCTTGATGTGGACAACGATGCGAGAAGACTAACCATGCACTAATGACCATTAAACATGACGTTATACATAACTTGGTTATCTCCCTTTTAAATGGCTTAGATCCTTGGGTAAATGACGGAAAATATTGGGGTATTTTATTGGGGAAAATGAAGAGAAATGGGTGAAATAATGGGTGAATATATAGAGATGATTAAGAGAAATAGAGAGAAGACTGGGGACCTGATCAAGGTTTAGATGATATGGATATATATGTAACGATATACTGGGGAATTACCAATGGCTATGCGTCATTGGCATGAGGGAGCATGTGTATAGGGCGGTGTGGGGGAACGCGTTACACGGCATACTCTGTATGGGACCTGATCAAAATTAGATGATATGGACACAGATGTAAAGAAGATATAATGGGGAATTATCGATGGCTATGCGTCATTGGTACGAGGGAGCATGTGTAGGGCGGTGTGGGGGAACGGGTTGCACGGCATACTCTGTATGACCTGTGCCCATTGTGATACGATGGAGTGCCCAATCAAACCAACCAACCAACCATATGAATGTGCAAATCTTAAAAAAATCAGCATAAAATCACATACTTGTCTAAAAGCGGGATCCATTTAAAATTGTTGTTGTCTTAATTCACCCTATCGTACCCCACCTGATCGGACGAAGTTTCCCGACTTTCCGACCAAGCACAGTTCCCGTTTCCTAAATGGGATAAATGAGATGGTCTGAAGGTTAACATTCATATCGCATCAACCAGGACATGACTTGATCAACTGGGATACACGTTCTTACTCCGGCTAGTTTAGAACTCCAAACTCTTATACTCTGGGTTAACCAACAAACTCAACCAATAAACATCAGGATCTGGCTGATATATATATTTAATCAAATATCAGAGGAAAGTAGTATACAAAGGGCAAGAAGAACTAATAGCGCCTCACTGCGCATGCGCAGAAAAGAAAATGGGGAGGTTTTGGGGCGGTATTGGGGCGGTGCGCATGCGTGAGTTGATGCAAATGAGTTTATGCAAATGAGGTGATTGTTTTTTTCAAAATGGCGGCTTGTTTTTGTATGTGATGGGTGGTCGGTTTCAAAATGGTGGACAATTGCACTTGTCTCACCCCTCATTTGCATATTTTCAAAATGGCGGCTTGTTTTTGTATGTGAGGGGTGGTCGGTTTCAAAATGGTGGACAATTGCACTTGTTTCACCCCAGTCCTCATTTGCATATTTTCAAAATGGTGGCTTGTTTTTGTATGTTAGGGGTGGTGTGTTTCAAAATGGCGGCCTGTAGTTGTCCACATTATGCAAATGAGGTCTTTGGGTTTTTCCCTCAGGGTGGCTTAATTTTCAAAATGGCGGCTTGTTTTTGTATGTTAGGGGTGGTCGGTTTCAAAATGGTGGCCAATTGCACTTGCCTCACCCCTCATTTGCATATTTTCAAAATGGCGGCTTGTTTTTGTATGTTAGGGGTGGTGTGTTTCAAAATGGCGGCCTGTAGTTGTCCACATTATGCAAATGAGGTCATGTGCACTCATTGACACCGGTGTCAATGAGTGCATATCATTTGCATATTTTCAAAATGGCGGCTTGTTTTTGTATGTTAGGGGTGGTCGGTTTCAAAATGGTGGACAATTGCACTTGTCTCACCTCCTCATTTGCATATTTTCAAAATGGCGGCTTGTAGTTGTATGTTAGGGGTGGTCGGTTTCAAAATGGTGGACAATTGCACTTGTCTCACCTCCTCATTTGCATATTTTCAAAATGGCGGCTTGTTTTTGTGTGTTAGGGGTGGTCGGTTTCAAAATGGTGGCCAATTGCACTTGTCTCACCCCTCATTTGCATATTTTCAAAATGACGGCTTGTAGTTGTATGTTAGGGTGGTCGGTTTCAAAATGGTGGACAATTGCACTTGTCTCACCTCCTCATTTGCATATTTTCAAAATGGCGGCTTGTTTTTGTATGTTAGGGGTGGTCGGTTTCAAAATGGTGGACAATTGCACTTGTCTCACCTCCTCATTTGCATATTTTCAAAATGGCGGCTTGTTTTTGTATGTTAGGGGTGGTCGGTTTCAAAATGGTGGACAATTGCACTTTTTCCCAATGACGATCACGTGATCAAGGCATGTCTCGACTTGTTCTGGTGGGAGGTGCGCATGGGTGATGAGGGGGCGTGGCTTATGAGTGCACTTGACCTCATTTGCATATTTTCAAAATAGCGGCTTGTTTTTGTATGTTAGGGGTGGTCGGTTTCAAAATGGTGGACAATTGCACTTGTCTCACCTCCTCATTTGCATATTTTCAAAATGGCGGCTTGTAGTTGTATGTTAGGGGTGGTCGGTTTGTTGTCCCCCCCTTTTGAAAATATGCAAATGAGGTCAATTGGCTATAAAAGGAGTCCATTTTTAGGGAAAGGAGAGTATGCAATGCACTACTTACCTGACCAGCCTGCCTGTCTCCCTGCCTGCATCCCTGCCTTGCTTGCCTATCCGCTTGTACGAGACGAAAAGCATGAGACGTGGAGAAGATTTTTCCTTGGACCCAGCAGTACCTCCGGTTGAAGTCTTGCCTGAAGATGCGCGTGTCAGGGACATTTATCAACGTATCTTCCTACTTACGCCGAGAACATTTTTACAGATCAGGTCACTGCCTTCAAATTGAATGTGACATTTGGGTATATCTTACGGCACAAAAAGACGGACCAGCTGCGGTATTTCTATCCCAGTAAATAATTCGTATGTGTTTGACCAGCCATTCACCATCACGGATGCGATTTCTCTCGAGCCACTCATCGACCAACGCACCAGACACTGGAAATAACACCAAATTTCCCATCAGATTCACACCAAAAACGCGATCATTTATATCGTACATGTATGAGGCATATCCTTGCAGCAAATTTGTACGAATACTAAGACAACATACCTCCGTTTTTCTGGTGAAACTTGCACAAAAGTTACGAACACGTTATGCGTCGAACCACGCATTCTGCAGCGGACAACTGTGTACGTCTCGTTGTTCATGGCAACGCAACAGCTGTTCGCTTAAGGGGTCGACTCCACTTACCGGCCTACGGCCAAATGCCCTGCATAGACAAATCTATATTATAATTACTCCTAACAATGAATATGACTAAAAATGAATGACATTTAATAGTACAATTCCTACCCGTCACATATGTAAATATTTAATGCCATTTCGGCTGTCTGTGACTTTGCAATATTGTCGATGAAGCTGATCACCCAGTTGGTAAGATCACGTATCTTATTCAATTATTACAGGAGAAGTAAACTTATCGCCGCCAGTGCATACCATTAGGCCTAAAATAAGATTGCAATTGATCAGTGATCAAAGCCATAGATTGACGATTTCGGGCTTCAATCGAGAATGGAATAGTGTGCTCCAAATCCAATCAAATGCCGCCTATTTGGACAAAAACATCAAAACTTCCGATGAGGAGAATTTTTCGTAACTTTTTCACTACAAACTTATTTTGTTTTTCAATTGAGATCCCAGTACTTCTTTATTCACAAACAAGAGATATACAAACTCTCAACTACTTTTCATAAAGAAACCCTAGAAATAAACCTACTGTCTTTCCCAGATAATAAATCCCAGACGCTTTTGGTGATATTTCGGAGAAACTTTATCGTACAACATTGAAACTTCACACAGTATATAAACTAAAAAGCCCGAATTGTATTTCTGTCTTTCATTAAAATTTGTTGAGAACCGACCAAAGTCACCGATACCTATATGTTATTTTGGGGCCACGATAACTTTGATCTGCCATTGTTAAAACATGCGAGCTTGACGTAAAAAGTCAAAAATATCTCACAAATTTCCCATCTAATTTTTGTTTTCGCGATTTATTGAGAACTACTGTAGGGGAATAAATTTAGTATTTTTTTTATCTACTGTGTAAAGTTTCAATGTTGTCGGATAAATTGTCCCAGAAATATCGTCGGAAACGTCAGAGACGAAACGTGCTCAGACACGCGCTGCTATCGGGGCACGATAGTATTGTCTAAGGATTAACTTGAAATATAGTGCAAACCTGAGACTGAATGATCACTTCAGCTTGTATAATCATTGCAGTGATCGTCTTTGTTATGAGACATTTTGGGATAAATCAAAGTTCAGTTGTTACAACGTTATACTACTCAGATGCTCCCAGAGAGTGCCAATTTACCATCAAGTTTCAAAAAAAAAATCTTAACCTGCATATTTTCAAACCTGCATATTTTCAAAATGGCGGCTTGTAGTTGTATGTTAGGGGTGGTCGGTTTCAAAATGGTGGACAATTGCACTTGTCTCACCTCCTCATTTGCATATTTTCAAAATGGCGGCTTGTTTTTGTGTGTTAGGGTGGTCGGTTTCAAAATGGTGGCCAATTGCACTTGTCTCACCCCTCATTTGCATATTTTCAAAATGGCGGCTTGTAGTTGTATGTTAGGGGTGGTCGGTTTCAAAATGGTGGACAATTGCACTTGTCTCACCTCCTCATTTGCATATTTTCAAAATGGCGGCTTGTAGTTGTATGTTAGGGGTGGTCGGTTTGTTGTTCCCCCCTTTTGAAAATATGCAAATGAGGTCAATTGGCTATAAAAGGAGTCCATTTTTAGGGAAAGGAGAGTATGCAATGCACTACTTACCTGACCAGCCTGCCTGTCTCCCTGCCTGCATCCCTGCCTTGCTTGCCTATCCGCTTGTATGAGACGAAAAGCATGAGACGTGGAGAAGATTTTTCCTTGGACCCAGCAGTACCTCCGGTTGAAGTCTTGCCTGAAGATGCGCGTGTCAGGGACATTTATCAACGTATCTTCCTACTTACGCCGAGAACATTTTTACAGATCAGGTCACTGCCTTCAAATTGAATGTGACATTTGGGTATATCTTACGGCACAAAAAGACGGACCAGCTGCGGTATTTCTATCCCAGTAATAATTCGTATGTGTTTGACCAGCCATTCACCATCACGGATGCGATTTCTCTCGAGCCACTCATCGACCAACGCACCAGACACTGGAAATAACACCAAATTTCCCATCAGATTCACACCAAAAACGCGATCATTTATATCGTACATGTATGAGGCATATCCTTGCAGCAAATTTGTACGAATACTAAGACAACATACCTCCGTTTTTCTGGTGAAACTTGCACAAAAGTTACGAACACGTTATGCGTCGAACCACGCATTCTGCAGCGGACAACTGTGTACGTCTCGTTGTTCATGGCAACGCAACAGCTGTTCGCTTAAGGGGTCGACTCCACTTACCGGCCTACGGCCAAATGCCCTGCATAGACAAATCTATATTATAATTACTCCTAACAATGAATATGACTAAAAATGAATGACATTTAATAGTACAATTCCTACCCGTCACATATGTAAATATTTAATGCCATTTCGGCTGTCTGTGACTTTGCAATATTGTCGATGAAGCTGATCACCCAGTTGGTAAGATCACGTATCTTATTCAATTATTACAGGAGAAGTAAACTTATCGCCGCCAGTGCATACCATTAGGCCTAAAATAAGATTGCAATTGATCAGTGATCAAAGCCATAGATTGACGATTTCGGGCTTCAATCGAGAATGGAATAGTGTGCTCCAAATCCAATCAAATGCCGCCTATTTGGACAAAAAACATCAAAACCTCCGATGAGGAGAATTTTTCGTAACTTTTTCACTACAAACTTATTTTGTTTTTCAATTGAGATCCCAGTACTTCTTTATTCACAAACAAGAGATATACAAACTCTCAACTACTTTTCATAAAGAAACCCTAGAAATAAACCTACTGTCTTTCCCAGATAATAAATCCCAGACGATTTTGGTGATATTTCGGAGAAACTTTATCGTACAACATTGAAACTTCACACAGTATATAAACTAAAAAGCCCGAATTGTATTTCTGTCTTTCATTAAAATTTGTTGAGAACCGACCAAAGTCACCGATACCTATATGTTATTTTGGGGCCACGATAACTTTGATCTGCCATTGTTAAAACATGCGAGCTTGACGTAAAAAGTCAAAAATATCTCACAAATTTCCCATCTAATTTTTGTTTTCGCGATTTATTGAGAACTGCTGGAGGGGAATAAATTTAGTATTTTTTTTATCTACTGTGTGAAGTTTCAATGTTGTCGGATAAATTGTCCCAGAAATATCGTCGGAAACGTCCGAGACGAAACGGGCTCAGACACGCGCTGCTATCAGGGCACGATAGTATTGTCTAAGGATTAACTTGAATTATAGTGCAAACCTGAGACTGAATGATCACTTCAGCTTGTATATCATTGCAGTGATCGTCTTTGTTATGAGACATTTTGGGATAAATCAAAGTTCAGTTGTTACAACGTTATACTACTCAGATGCTCCCAGAGAGTGCCAATTTACCATCAAGTTTCAAAAAAAAATCTTAACCTGCGAGGGGGGATACCCCCCTCTCACACTCTCCCCCTCTCAAGCCCCCCCAAATCTGACAACTTGTCTACGCCCTTGGCATTTCATTTCCCCGATTTTGGTGAAACATGCATATTGGAACAGTGAGTCTGTGTTGAAATTCAAAGTATACACACCTTAAACTTAAATCAAAATATAGAGCCGTCAACAACATGAAGTCCGAGTGATTATTCTGAATTTTTGTTTAAACTTTAATTTACTGTCTGAAATTAGATATGGGATACGCCTGTCAGAACTGACATTAAATATGATCACGGTGATGTAATGCGCATACTTTCTGTCTACGGAAACCTTCATGTTTTATTCCATAATTTCAATAAACTTGAATCATTTACGGTGTTTCATTTTATTCAGCCTCTTATTGTTAGCGATAAAATGTATATAAATTGGATGGTTCTTCACCCCTATATGGTTGGGCTTTTTGAGACTTTTGTACTTGGGGGAAGGGGGGGATTCTAGATGAACCTGGGAAAGATGGGCAGTTCCATTTGGACCAATCAGCGGTCGAGAAAAAGAGCCAATCAGCGGTCGAGAAAAAGAAACAATCAGCGGTCGAACAATCAGCCAATCAAATTGGGGTATTCACGGTGTGCTTTCGCTGACGTCCGCGCCTACATCTGGGTTCTTGTATACCCGGGTAATGTTTTTCTGGACATGGATGGGTTACCTTTGGCTCCATTCTAGGCCACTGATTGGCTAATACGGTGTTCAAAGCCACTTTCATGCATTATGCTCATAGAACTTATATTCATAATCTATACGTGTTGGACGAGTCTCTTCACTCACCGTATACACGTACCTCAATGAAATGCCCGCTCCAAACCTAGACCAAAAAACACGTACTTGGTCTGTAGGCTGATTTCATTGGCTCTCTATTTTTTACTATAGTGCTCTTGCATTCTAAACTTGATGGGTTACATTTTGGCCCCATCCTACACCACTGATTTCAGTTTGACTGAATCTCCACATTGGGCATTGATGAATTAGGAATAAAACACACAAGACAGGGTTTTTTGGTGAGATCTCATTTTTTTTTTTTTTTTTTTATTCATTGAACAACAACAACGTGAGA
The DNA here is from genome assembly GCA_036873755.1 of Hanleya hanleyi. Lineage (NCBI taxonomy): Eukaryota > Metazoa > Mollusca > Polyplacophora > Lepidopleurida > Hanleyidae > Hanleya > Hanleya hanleyi. Next base: position 2,157 of record JAVTVY010057225.1, on the reverse strand, counting down.
ACAACCACGTGAAAACTCAAGCCCAGAACAAGGGGCTTGTCATTAACTGAAGCCCAGAACAAGGGGCTTGTCATTAACTGAAGCCCAGAACAAGGGCTTGTCATTAACTGTATGTACATTGAAATAATTCAAGCCCAGAACGGGGCTTGTACATTGAAATGATGGGCGGCCCAGTCATAGACGAGTACATCGCGGTCCTCGGCCTGGGGGTACTCGTCAAACATCTGTACGATAGTAGATAAGGGTCTTCCCGGCATCGATGGTACAGGTAAAACAAGCAATATTGTCCGCACACGCCACTGGTCAGGCTTTGCAACGTTTGACTGTTCCAACACCACGTCTCTGTGCCTTGATCCATGAAGTCTGTTAAATCGGGATGGAGGGGTGGCAGGCCGTACGGGTCAAAGTATTCGCCCTGCTCTTCTGTCAAGTACACGGCCACCCAGTGTTCACCGGGTCGATCCATCGGGTCCGTGTTGAGAACGTAAGCAGCCGGATACATACGGTCTAATGGAAACACATCTCGGGCGAACACCCCTTGAAAGACCCTACGTGTCTCTGGGTCATTCTCCAGCACGGTGGTTATCTGGTCTGTATCCATGTTAGGTGGAGAAGTCACACAGGACGTTGCGCGCCTTGTCCACTTGAATGATGTTGTCAAACTCGGCGTAGCAGATCACATTGACGGTGGTCGCCAGGGCTCGTGCAAAGTGGATTTCCAACCGTAAGTTGCCTTGCTTGGCCAGGGCCAGCTGATGGTCGTTCTCTAAGGTGGGGGTCAGATCGAAACAGAACAACGTGTATCCGTTCGCGTAGTCCTCCCGACTGATCATATTCCCTTCGTCCTGGTTGATTTGACCGGTGGCTGTAAACAGGCTCTGATAGGCTCGAATGAAATTCCTCCGCCCAAAGTTCGGGGTTAAGGCCGTGGCTGGCACCTGTTGTCCATCCACATGCAGGGCCACAAAATTGATGCCGAAATGTTGAAAGTCAAACGGATTCTCTGGGTAGGCTCCGCTGAAACTGGTATTTTCCACACAGGCCAGGATCAATCGCTTGGGTAGTTCCCCAGGAACAAGTTTTCTTTGTTGGCGCCCATATTTCCAGCAGGCAGAGAGAACACTTTGGTTTGTACACGTCGGATAGGGTACTGGGCTGGTTTTGTTTCCAAGGCTTTCATGTGTCCCAATTGAACGGCTGGATTCGGTTTCACTTTTCGGACATACAGGACTGCGTCTTGGATGACAATCTTATAGTCCGCTACATGCCCCTCTACGTTAGTGGCCATCAAGGCGAAGGTCGGAGGCGCCCGTATCAGTCGGATTTTGATGGGGATCTTGTTCAAGAGGTACCGGTCTTGCATGAACATGTCTGCATGCAGTCGACCCATCATATCCACCGAGGCACTGTTCGCAGTGAAAGCCTTCCGTTTGTTATATCCCCCATTGTCCGCCGTGTCCATGTGCTCGGCTGTGTCCCTGTAGAATAAAGCGGTTGTCAGCTGAGATTTTTTAGCCTCTCGGCCATACGACAACAGTGTCTCGATGTAGGCTCGATAGGGGTACGTGTTGGTGGAGTCACTGATGAGTTTGTCGCTGAGAAAAATATCCACCTGCTGAAACATCGAGTGCAGCCAGAGATTCGTCGGGCCCACCGTTGCTTGGTCAGCGAGTCTGGTGCCAGCTCCATTGACCACCTTGGCTTTCACATACAAGTAGGTATGGGCTAAATCCACATAGGCCGTATCCGCATTACTGATGGTGAACTCGATGGGCCCGGTTTCGTTGATGCTGGAGAGCGGGAGATGCTCCACCCATAATCCTTGTTCGACACTGGTTTGTGTGGGCGGCACGGTCCACAAATCAAATTCACTGTTGGTGGAGGGGCAGGACTCGGCGTGGATTAAGGCCATGTTTTAAGAAAAGATATCCCGGGTCTTCTTGGGTGTGCGTCGTCGCTGGGTCGGTCGTCGACTGGTGCGTGATCTCGGTGGGGCAGCTCTTTTATTCCCTACGGTGCGTTGTGCTTTGGCCACCAAGACGCCTCCCGCTTCTTTGGCCCGTCGTTTCAAGGCTTGTCGGGGTGCCGTACCCCCCAAGACATCACCGGCCACTTGCAGTCCACTGCGTACCGCTTGTTTGCCGATTGCTTTCACCC